>CM067489.1:24878723-25063886 GCA_034552555.1 Semaprochilodus insignis
ATATATATGTATATGTGTGTATATGTGTATATGTGTGTGTGTGTGTGTGTGTGTATGTATGTATGTGTGTCTGTATGTATATGTGTGTGTGTGTTGTAGTAGTGGTAGTGGCAGTAGTTGTATTCCTCCCCATTACTGATGTCAACTGCCTGTAAAGCATTTTGAGCTGATAACAGTATGAAAAGTGCTCTATAAATAAACAATTATTATTATTATTGTTAATAACCGACAGGAATTTAATTTGCTGGGTAGGTTTGCCATCACGAGACATGTGAATGATGCAAGTTTCACACAAGGCTGCTTGGCTGTGACGTAAGCAAGGATGGGCCTTATCTGACCTGACTGACCCAACAGCCACAATGGCGGACATTCGGCGAGCAGTGATGCCCTCCATGAATCATCCAGTTAGCACCAGCACCATTGTACAGCCTCCACCATGTGGGCTTATCACACTGTTAGAACAAAAGTCACCCAAAGTAAACGATGAGAACTGTTCATACCCACCCATGTAAATTCCCAAGAGTTCATTTTGTCCAAACGTTTTATCCAGAGTTTTATTAAATATGTGCTACTAATGAAGTTTTATCCTGCTGTTATGGCAGACGGCTGCACAACGCAGGACTACATTCATGCAGACCGCTACAACGACTGCCCTTAACACCACTTCAACGTCGCCTGCAATAGGGTCATGCCAGACTGTCATGGAGTGACTCAGAATGGCAGTGGGTCATCTTCAGTGACGAGTCCCGCTTTTATCTTGGTGGAGACGACCAACGAATCCATGTATGGAGGCACCGTGGTCAGCGTTGTTCACTTACTTGTATGTCCATAGTAACACACATTTTCACAGCAGTTACGGCAGTATTTCTGGAGACACACCGTCATGAACGGGGTTGTTTAATTAGGTATCTGTTTTCATTTGAAGTATATCAACAACTCACAGGGAGAGCTTGCCAGGCTAAAGTACAGCCTCCGCAAGGTCGGCTTATCACACTGTTAGAACTAAAGGCCCCCAAAGTAAACAATGAGTACTGTTCATACCCACCCATGTAAATTCACAAGAGTTCATTTTTTCAGACGTTTTATCCAGAGTGTTATTAAATATGTGCTGCTAATGCAATGATATTTCAGTTTTATCCTGCTGTTATTTGCTGTTCTACTCTGTGGCCAAAAATACATTTCCCAGCGTTTGAATCTCTTCTACTAATCAGAATTTATTTTGGTCATGGTTCATTTTCTGGTTTAAATAGAGAATAGTACTGAATTCATTGTATATGCATTAGACTTTAAGGTAACTATTAAAAAAAGCACCTCAGTCAAATTATTACAGTTGCATTTGACACTTGCACTTTCAGCGGATGTTACATATATATACTGTATGTATGTATCCAATTCCACACCTCGGTTAGCACCCTATTTGCACTTCATTTCTCCATCTGTGTCGTTTCTCATCACTTATTAATCGTTTGGAGACTGAACACCCCACTTGATCCTGTTTTGCCATGGATTTTTTTTTTTTTTTTTTTTTGCCGTTCTTCAGTTAAACAAGTCTTCAGCTGTGCAAGCGTACAAGGCTGCCTTTGTCTTATTTCGAGCTGCATAATGCGCCACATGTTTTCAATGGGAGACACTTCTGGACTGCAAGCAGGCCAGTCTAGCACCTGCGCTCTCTGATTATGCAGCCATGCTGTTGTCCTGCTAACATTGTGCACCACTCCCCCTGCTAACACTGTGCACCTTTCCCCCGGGTAACATTGTGCACCACTCCCCCTGCTAACATTGTGCACTACTCCACCCTGCTAACACTGTGCACCACTCCCTCTGCTAACATTGTGCACCTCCTTCCTCCTGCTATGGAATTGAATTGATTGTAAGGAACGTGGTGGTGATCACAGTGAACCAACTGAACAGAAATCATGAACAATCACTCACCTCTGGTCTCCAGACCAAATCCACAAGCTTCAGTCTGGCTTCCCACACTCTGCCTTACAGAATCAGGCACCAGAATGCACGGGTGCCAGCGGTGTGTCTGCCATCTGTCAGCCAGTCAGTAGAAAGTACATCAGAGATCTTAACAAACATACAGCATCTACCAGTAAAATATTCATAATAATAACCAAAATAAGTGTAAAATGTGTAGAGGCAAATTTCTGACACAAAACATTTTTATGAGCTTTATTAAAAATCAAGTGTTGTTTCTGTGAATTTTAATGAACAAGTTATTAACATATTATAAAATAAATAAAACAAGTTGGACAACTTTTAGATCTGTACTTAGTAAAGGACCCCTTTGACTGAAGCTACAGCTTGCAAAAGTTTTTTGTAGCCAGCTAACAATCTTTGTAGTTTTCCCCACTTTGCTTTGCAGAACTCATCTAGTTTCAAAACGATTCATAGCTTGACTTCCATGCAGAGCATGTTTGAAATCTACTCATGGATTTTCATAAAATAAAAGTCTCTGGACAGTGAAGACCAATCCACAACCTGTTTTGTGAAGTGCTATCTTGGTCCGTGGCATTGATGTGGGGGTTTTGCTTTGCATGCCTGACTTCAAAGTCTTGACTTCCATAGTTTTCCTTAATGTCCATTTCTTAATGAGATTTCAGACAGTATTTACTTACAAGAAAGTATTTAGGTATGCAGTATTTTCTTGCTATGTACGAGTCTGTTACTTTTAAGGCTGAGAGTAAGCTAATGGCTCACAGAATTTACCGCACCTTGAAATTGTCTACACTTGACTTGGATTGTAGTCACTGTAGTCATATAAGCCCCCATTTTCACTTGGAAAATCAACTAATTGTATGGTTTGACCAGAGGTGCCCAAACTTTTGCATACAACTGCATTTTACACATTACACTACTATTAGAATGGGATGTGTTTAAGCCTATGCTGCATATCACTAGCCCACCTGTATGTTGGACAGAGAGGGGGTAGGTTACATTCTCTCTCCTCAAAGAGTGTGGCTGGACATTCCTGACCGCCATTAGCTGCCCTCTGGATAATGATCCGGTGGCGTGACTGGGTACTGATCGTGGTATTCACTGAAAGGAAAAACAAAAGGTAATCAAATTCTAAAAGAGACACAAAAAGGCATCAGTTTTACATGTGTGTGAATACCATAGTGCTATATGTGTACATCTGGATATATCATAGGTTTTATTCATAACTTTATATTACTATTTATAAATATATATAATTTATAATGTATATTAGGATAACAGAGATTTTGTGTTATTAGTATTGTATATATTTATTGTCTATGTATATTTTTTGTATCTAAGTACTGTAAGGGACTTCGCACCTAAGTTTTTCACTCACCTTCACACCTGTGAAAATGTGACGTGACAATAAAAGTGATTTGATTTGATTTGATTTGATTTGATATATACATAGTACTGTGCAAAGGGCTTTATCTTGGTGTTAAGTGTGTTTTTAAAATTCTACAGTAAAATTGCAATTAAAACTCTACATAATATGAGATGAAATACAAATAGACAAAATTATAGTACAGGGGTACAAGAACCTTTTCCTCGCTGTTCCTAAGTGACCCCACAGCCATGATTATAGACATTTGGCGAGCAGTGATGCCCTCCATGAATCATCCTTTTACTGCCAACAACATTTGCAGACCACTACTAAATGCAGAACTACATGTACGCAGACCGTTACAATAACTGCCCTTAACAACACGTCAACGTCACCAAAGACCGCAATGGTGTCGTGCCAGACTGTCATGGAGTGACTCAGAATGGCAGCGGGTCATCTTCAATGAGGAGTCCTCTTTTATCTTGATGGAGACGACCAACGAATCCGTGTATGGAGACACCATAGTCGGTGCCAAGATGAACGTTTTGTTGTCACGCGTCACACGTCCATTAGACCTCTTTTTTTACTCCACCTCCACCCCTACAGCAAAATCTGCAGGAACTGTGTGAGAATATTCAAGCTGCATGGGATGGATTACCACAGGACACCAATAGGAACAGTTTGCAGCTCCATGCCGAGACGTCTGGCATGTTGCTTTAGCAAACATACCAGCCCAACTCCATACTGAGAGACACTACTTCTGTATATGTAGCTCAATAAATATTTCTCATATCAGTCTAAATTTATCATCATTTATCTTCCTTCCCAGTAGAATTGGAATCCGACACTTCCTTCTGGGTGCTACTATTCGTTTGACGATGAGTGTATAAGGGGCTGGATAGTTTTGCAGGATAGTTTTTATATATGGCAGACATCAGACAGCATATTCAAAAATATTTCATCTTATAACTTTCTGTGAGGGAGCTTTTAGAGGCATTCAACTCTTCAGACGAATATCTCAGACTTGGCAGGTTTCTCACCACTCTAAAAAAGACGTTACTTATATCTGAATCATGAATTTCTTGTTAAGTAACTTCTCTGATGCACTTTGAATGAACTTACCAAACTCTTCTTCTTTAATCCCGACAAAAATTGGGCCTGACTTAATGGATTTAAACTCAATCAACATGACAAACACAACTGCTTAAACATTTGTTAAGCTGGTCTTCCACATAGTGTACCTGTTGAGCATGAAGTTGGACACAGGCTCCATTCACTGAAGGGGCTCACGATGCAGTCCACTTTGCATGGAAGAGTACATGAGCGGACTTCATCTGGACGGGTGGATTCAGGACATCTAGAGAAAAGGTTGGATAGTTGAATAATGACAAAAACATATGGAGGATGGTCATGAAGTCCACTTTCAGTTTTAACCCGGAATATATCAATGACCTTCAGAACCTCAGCTGGTGCGTTGGTGTGGAAACTCTATATTCATGATCAGATCTCTAGAGTTTAGTTAGACACTTCAGTAACCTTTGTGGGCAAGAGAGAAACATTGCAGGCTTGGAGCCAAAAATGATTCAAGAACCTTTTTTGTGCGCTGCTTCTAAAAAGACTCTCACGAGTGACTTGTATCAGGTTTTGTAACCCCTAGATGTTAATTTCATTCGTTCTGAATGGCCCCTGACCTCATTATCCCATAGAGTGTCACTCTCAGACTGGAAATGAACTTCTCTTTCAATGTCTCTCGCTGCTCTATTAACCATCTATCAATTCATACGTCTATCTTTCCTTTCATTCTTCTTCTCTTCTGTAATTTCCTACACTCTCACCCCTTTCACCCCATATATTACTAAATTGCAGAATGTTATTGCTTTTTCCCATTAACTGACTGCTTGCAAAACTATAACAAGCCCCGCCTCCCTTGGTTAGCATTGCTTTGCTTGTCAAACGTTAAGTCTGACATCCATATTAAGTTTAATAGCACTCTGCACTTCTGTAATTCTACAATTACAGACTGTAGTCCATCTGTTTCTCTGCATTCTTTGTTACCCCCTTTCACCCTGTTCTTCAGTCATCAGGACCCCGACAGGACCACCACAGAACAGGTATGATATGAGTGGTGGATCATTCTCAACACTCCAGTGACACTGAGGTGGTGGTGGTGTATTAGTGAATGTTGCGCTGGTATGTGTGGATCAGACACAGCAGTGCTGCTGCTGTAGTGTTTAAACACTGTGTCCACTCACTGTCCACTCTATTAGACACTCCTACCGTGTTGGTCCAGCTAGCAGATGTAAAGTCAGAGTTGACATATTATCATTTTTTCTGTTTAAGTTTGTGTGGGTTATCCTCTAGTTCTTCATCAGCAATCACAGCAGGCTGCCCACAGGATGTCGCTGGCTGGATAGTTTTGGCTGATAGACTATTCTTAGTCCAGCAGTGACACTGAGGTGTTTGAAAAGTCCAGGGGCACTGCTGTGTCTGATCCACTCACACCAGCACAACACACATTAAAATGGGAAAACTAAGAGCACAAAACAGATATAATGTATAAAAGAGGTGGAGTCAGTGAATCAGTAGGTTGGTATAGTTATAAGAGTTGGAGTCAGTGAATCAGTAGGCTGGTACAATTACTTGTAGAGTGTAGTTATGAGAGGTGGAGCCAGTGAATCAGTACCTTGGTATCGTTATAAGAGTTGGAGTCAATGAATCAATAGGTTGGTATCGTTATAAGAGTTGGAGTCAGTGAATCAGTAGGTTGGTATAGTTATAAGAGTTGGAGTCAGTGAATCAGTAGGTTGGTATCGTTATAAGAGTTGGAGTCAGGGAATTAGTAGGTTGGTATAGTTATAAGAGTTGGAGTCAGTGAATCAGTAGGTTGGTATAGTTACTTGTAGAGTGTAGTTATGAGAGGTGGAGCCAGTGAATCAGTACCTTGGTATCGTTATAAGAGTTGAAGTCAGTGAATCTGTGTGTTTGTATAGTTATAAGAGGTGGAGTCAGTAAATCAGCAGGCTTGTATAGTTATAAGAGGTGGAGTCAGTAGGGTTGGTACAGTTACTTGTAGAGTGTAGTTAAGAGAGGTAAAGTCAGTAAATCAGTAGGCTGGTATAGTTATAATAACTGCAGTCAGTGAATCACTTCCTTTGTATAGTTATGAGAGTTGGAGTCAGTCATTTAGTAGGTTGGTATAGTTTTCTGTAGAGTGGAGTTATAAACGTTGGAGTCTGGAGTATTTATCTTAAGAGTCTAGCGTTATAAAAGTTAATCTAGGTTGGTGGGCAATACTGTAGTTGTGTATAAAGAGTAGTCATCTACAGTCCCGCATGTCAGGGCTAGCATTGCCCAGGCTCTCTTGGTATTGGGCCCTTATGTAAGTGTTGGCAATTAGTGTCACTTCTTGTAACTTCTATTAAAAGTCTAGTCTACCAGAAGGTCCTTAGTGTTTAGAATAGCTACTGTCATTTTAAGGCTGTAATGTATTTCTGTCCTCTGTGGTGCTTACCGTCCAGGCACCACATGTCCATTGTCAGCTCTCCTGCAGTAGACCTGCCGAGTTTGTATGCCAGTGCCACAGCCTCTCTCCAATGCTTCCTCCTGTGCTGTGATGTTCTGCTCCATGCTGAGGTCTGGAGTGCAGGATTCCCATGGAGAAGCGACCCAGTGGGACACCAGACATGGGTGGGTGCCACAGGATCTCCACTGCTCCAGAACAGGGGCAGGCAAGCATCCTTTCCCCTCTATAACAGACAATATATCAGACAGTGCAATGCTTGACTAATGGAGTTCGCACAGTTATAGGAATTCAGGGCTGATACTAATATCCGATATTTTACATATACATTTGTTTACATCTTAGGCATGCACACTTCTGTAAAGGCCACCGGGTTCAAAACTATTGCACAAAAAATGTAAACCATTGTTTTTAATGGAGGTCTTCCACCAGCACTGACACGCCTTGGTGCACCACAGCACAGCATTTATATTTTTCGCCATTACTACATCAAATTAAAGCCACCCTGAGACTACAGAAAGACACACTAGATCACATGTGGCTTGAAATTTACTCAGAGAAAGGCAGCCAGTCTTTCTGATAAACAGACAAACGCTAATGGTCTGTTACCTCACCATCCTAACCCATTTTTTGGCTGAAAAACAGATGCCGAGCATGGTAAGTGATGCTAAACGCTTTATTACATTCAATTTATTTGAGTAGAGTGTAAAAATTAAGTTCCCTGGCAGCAGTCCATAGAGGCGCTATGCTACGTGATGCTATGGTACATGGGGTGGTGCATCCAGTGTGTGGTGGCCAACATTCAAAATTGTTGTCTAACCATTGTGCAGGGACGCTGAGAATACTCAGATGTCCAAATGTCTGTAGTGAGGCTAAAAAGTGGTAAGGCTCATACTGTAGGTGCGATGTTATTCAATTCATATTTGAATGGGTCGCAACAGAATATGAGTTGTGTGGATGTGGTAGGGCTATGTCAAGAGAATAGTGACGACTGGGTTTGATGTAACATAACTAAAAATATTTGAGCAACAAAAACCAATATCTTCATTATCCAATGTGATACATTCCATCACCTTTTCTGTAATAGCTTTTGGGCTGTTTTTTAATGATGTTTTTGGGATTGCTGAAGGAGCTGATTGTTGATAGTGATCTTCCAGAACATTAACGGTGCTCTTCCGGCATGCAAAATATCGGTTTGAAATTTTGGTCAAATTAAAATGGGAAAACTAAGCAGATATAATGTATAAAAGAGGTGGAGTCAGTGAATCAGTAGGTTGGTATAGTTATAAGAGTTGGAGTCAGTGAATCAGTAGGCTGGTACAATTACTTGTAGAGTGTAGTTATGAGAGGTGGAGCCAGTGAATCAGTACCTTGGTATCGTTATAAGAGTTGGAGTCAGTGAATCAGTAGGTTGGTATCGTTATAAGAGTTGGAGTCAGTGAATCAGTAGGTTGGTATAGTTATAAGAGTTGGAGTCAGTGAATCAGTAGGTTGGTATCGTTATAAGAGTTGGAGTCAGGGAATTAGTAGGTTGGTATAGTTATAAGAGTTGGAGTCAGTGAATCAGTAGGTTGGTATAACATTAACGGTGCTCTTCCGGCATGCAAAATATCGGTTTGAAATTTTGGTCAAATTTAAGCATCGGCCCAATGCAATTATCAACCCATGCGTGATATCAATCATAACATGATTCCAGTGTCACTGTGCATCCCTAAAGGTAATCCACGCACATAAGGAAGGGGAAAGTCAATAAGTGGAAGTCAAAGGAGTTTCCAGTCTGGAATGATTAAAGGATCTGGAGAAAATGAGTCTCATTTCAACCATGCAAGGAGGAATCTGCTTCTACATCAACGAGCGTTGGTGTAGAGACACTACGGTACTGTTAAAATCATGCTCCCCTCATCTGGAATCTCTGTTCATAAACTGTAGGCCGTTTTACTCTCCCAGAGAGTTCAGCTCATTCATTCTAGCCGGCACCTACATTGCGCCAAGCGCGTGCGTGAGCGACGCGCTGAAACAACTGGCGGAACAGATAACGAAAGTGGAGCGGGAGTTCCCGGACTCATTTCTCATCATTCTGGGGGATTTTAACAGCGCTAACCTCACGAAGGAGATTCCCAAATACAGACAACACATCGCGTGTCCAACACGAGAAGGCAACACACTGGACAAGTGCTACACATGTATCAAGAATGCCTATCGCGCGGTCACGCGCGCAGCTGTCGGGCTCTCCGATCACAGCCTCGTTCACCTCATTCCAACCTACCGGCAGAAACTCAAAACCAACAAGCCGGTCATCACAACAGTGAAGAGGTGGACCAGTGGAGACATTGAGAAGCTGCAGGGCTGCTTCGAATCCACAAACTGGGCTGTGTTTGAGGAGGCGACAGACGGACTGGACGAATACACAGACACTGTGACGTCATACATCAGTTTCTGTGAAGACAGCTGTATCTCAACTAAATCACAGATGAGATACAGTAACAACAAACCCTGGTTTACTGCAGAACTCAAACAGCTTCGGAGGGAAAAGGAGGAAGCGTTCAGGAGTGGAGATAGAACTGTCTTTAAGGAGGCCAAATACAGACTGAAGAAAGGGATTAGAGCTGCAAAGAGAAAGTACTCAGAGCAGCTGAACAGACACATCACTGCTAACGACCCATCTTCAGCCTGGAAGGGCCTTCAGCTTCTCACTGGTCACAAGGTGAGAAAGACCCCCCTCCTCCTGAACGACCGACACCTCACCAACGACCTGAATGAGTTCTATTGCAGATTTGAACTCACAAAAGACAATCAGACTGTCTCCCCTCCATCATCCCCCTCCACCTCCACCCCCACCCCCACACTGGACCTCTCACCTCTGCCTCCTGCTCATCTCTGCATCAACGGGCAGGATGTTCACAGGCTCTTCAGCAGACAGAAGGTGAGGAAAGCCCCCGGGCCCGACTCAGTCTCTCCATCTACCCTAAAACACTGCTGTGACCAACTAGCTCCAGTGTTTACAGCCATTTTTAACAGATCACTGGAACTCTGCTCTGTTCCAGCCTGCTTCAAAACCTCCACCATCATTCCAGTTCCCAAGAAATCCACCATCACTGGACTGAATGACTACAGGCCTGTCGCCCTGACCTCTGTAGTCATGAAGGTCTTTGAACGCCTGATCCTAGCCCACCTGAAGTCCATCACAGACCCACTGCTGGACCCCTTGCAGTTTGCGTACCGAGCAAACAGGTCTGTCGATGATGTGGTCAACCTGACTCTGCACTTTATCCTGCAACATCTCGACAGCCATGGAAACTATGATAGGATTTTGTTTGTAGACTTTAGCTCGGCTTTTAACACTGTTGTGCCGCAGCTTCTTCAGGCCAAACTCTCCCAGCTGTCAGTGCCAGACTCCATGTGTCGGTGGATCGTGGATTTTCTGACAGACAGGAGACAGCAGGTGCGGCTGGGGAAGCACACTTCAGATCTCCGGACACTCAGTACTGGAGTCCCACAGGGTTGTGTTCTTTCACCCCATCTCTTCAGCCTCTACACTAATGACTGTGTCTCCAAAGATCCAGCTGTAAAGATCCTGAAATTTGCAGATGACTCCACTCTGGTGGGCCTTATAGCCAACGGTGATGAGTCTGCTTACAGAAAGGAAATTGAGCAGCTGGTGTCCTGGTGCAGCAACAACCACCTGTTGCTAAACACAGAAAAGACTGTCGAGATGGTGGTGGACTTCCGACGCAATCCACCCCCCCTTCCCCCCCTCCACATCAACAACACTGCAGTATCCATGGTGGAGTCACTCAAGTTCCTGGGCACCACCATCTCCAGAGACTTGAAATGGGAGAAAAACACCATCTCCATCATCAAGAAAGCTCAACAACGAATGTTCTTCTTGAGACAGCTCAAGAAATTCAACCTGCCACAGACCCTGATGATCCAGTTCTACACAGCGATCATCGAGTCCATTCTCACAGCCTCCATAACTATCTGGTTCGGTTCCTCCACCTCACAAGAAAGAACCAAACTCCAGCGCATCATCAGGACAGCAGAGAGGATCATTGGATGTAACCTGCCATCACTCCAGCAGATCTACACCAGCAGGGTGAGGAAGCGTGCTGGCAAAATTACATCTGACCCCTCACATCCTGGACACCTCCTCTTCCAGACACTCCCCTCTGGTAGAAGACTGCGGTCCATCAAAACCAGCACAACACGTCATGCTAACAGCTTTTTCCCCAGAGCTGTAGCGCTCCTCAACCACAGAGGACACCTTCCACTGTAAACCTTAAAACATACAACTGAACTGTACCAAACTGGACTGAACAGCTATTTGCACTCTGCCTATTTGCACTCTGCCTATTTGCACTCTGCCTATTTGCACACCTGTACAGATGTTCTCTTTCTGTAGATATTCAGGTATTCAGATATTTATTGTTTAGTGTAATTTTTGTAAATAATCTGTGTTCTGTGTTTTTGTTACTTGTCATACGTGTTGCTCTCACCAAGACAAATTCCTTGTATGTGTAACATACTTGGTGAAATAAAGAGATTCTGATTCTGAAGATCTTGGAGACCACCAAACCTGTCAACAACAGACAAACTGTATTTAAAAGCTTTTATCTTTGAGAGAGAGGAGAATATCAAACTCCAGGTTTACTTCAGACCTAAAACATCCACAGATGATTCTGTCCATTCTTCTACTGTGAGAAGATACCTCAAAGCTATTGGCCTGAAAGGATGTGCAGCTGTCAAGAAGCTGTAACTGCAAACATCAAATCATAAAAAGAAGCAACTAGTGTTCTCAGAACAATGGACTCAGAACCCAAGAGTTCAGACTACAGCAGTGGAGGACAGAAACAAAGTAGTTTTTTTGTGTATCTTTACTGAAGTATTTCCATTTTCCACAACTTTTTTTTTAACTCCACTACATTTCAAAATCAAATGTCTTACTGTTTACTCCACTACAATATGCAAAATTTGTCATTTCTTTCGTCTTATGTGTGCGTAAAAACGTAACATGTCAAAACGAAACTAGCTTATTCATGGAAAACTCATTTGTGAAGCTGTGTTTAAAGGAAGTTTTTATTTAACTTACACTTGTAACTAAGTTGCAAATAAATCTTAAATCAAAACTTTGCTTGTTTGCAAAAAAATGTTTTACAGTTCTACCTAATGGAAAGTGTTTGCCATCAGTGTTTGTGCTTATTATCATTTGAATAGACCTCAGTGTCAGACTAATTAATGACCTTCTATTAAAGACTGGTGGACTGAAACAACACACTACTTACAGTACACTAACACATTACACTTACTGAGTTACTGTACACCAACACGCTACTTACAGTACACTAACACATTACACTTACTGAGTTACTGTACACCAACACACTACTTACAGTACACTAACACATTACGCTTACTGAGTTGCTGTACACCAACACACTACTTGCAGTACACTAACACATTACGCTTACTGAGTTACCGTACATCAACACACTACTTACAGTACACTAACACATTACGCTTACTGAGTTACCGCACACCAACACACTACTTACAGTACACTAACACATGACACTTACTGAGTTACCGTACACCAACACACTACTTACAATACACTAACACATGACACTTACTGAGTTACCGTACACCAACACACGACTTACAGTACACTAACACATGACACTTACTGAGCTACCGTACACCAACACACGACTTACAGTACACTAACACATTACACTTACTGAGTTACCGTACACCAACACACTACTTACAGTACACTAACACATTACACTTACTGAGTTACCGTACACCAACACACTACTTACAGTACACTAACACATTACACTTACTGAGTTACTGTAGACCAAACACTACTTACAATACTGTAACCAATTACATTTACTGAGTTACTGCTGACGTATCTGGGCTTATTTTTGCATTCTATAGAATGTTTAAGTGGAAGTTTCTTTCCGGAGTTTCAGGGGCCTTTTGTTACCTTTCCTGTTTTTCTGGAGTTCCGAACTGATGATGTCAATCCCAGATGTTTTCTATACGTTGAAAACAACCAGTCTATATAAGGGAGACTTTTGAGCAAGATGGTAGAATGGGGAAAATCAGAGGGCCATTCTCACAAGCGGCTCAAGTGCTTGTATGACGCTGTTCTTAATCTTGTAATAAACATTTTTATAATCAAGCAAGAAGGTGTCAGCGGAAGCCTTTTCTTCACCATCTACACAGCATTGCTTCGCTTTTTCAAGTTTACAACACTGCTGACCACTGATAAAAGAACAAAGGGTGGACGAATATGATACTATATTTAGTTGTTGAGGTTCTGTGTAATATATTCTGCTCAGTACTGTATATTGCAAATAACCTACTCTACAGCTCCCTAACACAACCAGTGATATCTATTTCCATCCACATCGCTGTCACAGACAATAATTCTCTGAACTGTCTCATGTGGACGGGTGTGTGCATGAGCGTGTGCATGCACATTTAAGGACAAAAGGACAATCTGATGTTATATGGTCAGACAACGCGCAACATTTGTCATGAGAAGAACATGCATAATTCATAACTGCAAGCCTCTTTTGGGGAACACGGCAGTGAATGGGTAGCTGAAGCTTTAGTCAGTGTCAGTGTTGAAGGCTTGCTCAGAGTTAGGACCGCTGAGCTGGGTTTCATTAAAGGCTGTGCCCTGAATAACTGGTCGGAAAAGCAAAAGGCCTTTAATGCACATTGGTACAGGAAGGCTAATTTGACAGCCTTACAGACAGACTTATTTTCCCCCTTTTAGGCCTTTCAGTGGTGATCTTATGTAGCCCAGGCAGCCATTGTACTCATTCCCTTTTTAACTCACTCTAGCCTAGCTGGTTAGAAAGTCACACATCAGAAAAGTCTTTGGAGTGAAAATGAAAATGACTCAAAAAAAAAAAAAAAAAAAATAATTACCCATAGTGATGGTAATACCTAATAGCTGACAGCAGTTACTGTTCGTTTGCATGTCATTACACAATTGGTCCCTGACCATTTTTAAAAAAATGAGTCAGCTAATAATTGCTTTCAGGCTTAATAAGTCACATAAGACTTGCAAATGACTTTATTTGCCTGAGATCCACCCACTGTTTTTGTGTTTTCCCATCCATTATTTAGCCATAGCAATGGTGGGTATTGCATATTAATTTGAGCACTCAAACTAATTAATAATTCAAGGCTATTTTCTCACTTGGGTTTATATATCCTGCACTGTAAGTGTCTGTAAACTAATAAAAATGAAAAGCAAGTTTTGCTGTCCACTGTGTAGCATGCATATTGTGTTTACAGAGAGACAAAGAGAGAGAGAGAAGTAGAGAGAGAAGTAGAGAGAGAAATAGAGAGAGAGAGAGAGAGAGAGAGAGACTGAGAAGTGTCTTACGCTCTGTTGAAGGTGCGAGGATGGAGCGGGAGCGACTCTGTTTGCCCTCTGCATGTTTGTTGGAGCAGGAGTGTGAGCAGGATGACCAGGAGCTCCAGTGTCCCAGCACGCAGTCCCCAGGACAGGGCATCTCACACGGCTGCTGAGCCGGTGGAGGGTCTCCCAGACACGTCGTGCTGGGAACAGTCTCTCCTGTAGGGTAAGACGACGTGTAGACTATGTTACACACACATATAGGCTACATGCTCATTTAGGAAACCTCTAGGAGTTCCGCTGTAACAGTTTGAACAGGACTTGTTGATGTTAGAATAAGTTAACACTGACAACTTCATAACTTCATATGACAAATCGTAGTGTACAGTTCTACTTATTTGCAGAGTTTCAACATGCTAGAAAATGGGCATAACAGTTCTAAGCCATGGCACAGCATTGTAAATAAGAGCTTTCATAAAGTCACCATGGCAGAGAGTGTCTCTAAATGCTGGCCTATTTTTACTGGTGTCCCATACAAGAGTCAATTAAATCAATATGTAAAGGTCATACACCTTAAAGACACACCACTTCTGGTAAAAGAGAACAAAATCAAAGAAAACCAAAATTCTCAGCTATGAATCTTATGTTAAATAACAGTAAAATAATAGTAAATTGTTTGGTAAAGATGCTTTTCATGTTAATCAAAAGTTTCTTTCTTTATCAGAAAATAACATTATCAAAAATCAAATCTGGCCATCTTAAATGCAACTTTTAACTTAAGTAATTATATTTTAGGATGTACAATTTTATTTCTCAATTAAATAATAATAATTCAAGACTGTTCTAGTCTCCAACAATTGGTATCATTTTACAGTTAAAAATTAAATGGAGAATATGAATGCCACTGCAAGCCATTTTAGTTTTCACTTCCCAGTTTTCCTGATATTAGAATTTCAATTTATACATGTGAATATGACATTTAAGTGGGTCATTATGAACTCCTGATGTGAAAAATTTGATAAGACTTGTGAAAATTCGTATTCCACAAGAAAATGGAAATGGACTTGTAAATATGTCATTGCAAATTAAAAGTGTGTTTATGTGTGACCACATTAAAACCCTTATGCTTTGAGCGACCCTGTAGCTTAATTATGTTTAATTTATTTGACGAAAAGATTAAACATTTCATTTCATCACTACCAAATCAATCAAACTTTAAGTAGTTCCTGCTGCGGTGGTGACCTTTAGCTAATTTCCAGCAGAACTCAAAAACGCCAGCCAATACATGACTAGCAAACACAGCTTTGAACAGCAGAACACACATAAAATGATATCATTTTCATTAACACATCATATATGTTCAGATAGTGACAATTCTTAAAGTTACACCCTGATTTTCAGACTTTGGGACAGATTTACTTCAAAGTCAGCATCTAATTGCTGACCATGTGGCCCTGAGGACGGAGGACAGGGATGGAGTCCCCAGCATGCACTTCCTGCTCTGAAATGCAGGGGTGTGGCTAAAATAAGGCTTTGCTTATAGGCTAAAACTGTTTGTGTTTC
Organism: Semaprochilodus insignis; assembly: GCA_034552555.1. NCBI lineage: Eukaryota > Metazoa > Chordata > Actinopteri > Characiformes > Prochilodontidae > Semaprochilodus > Semaprochilodus insignis. Next base: position 24,894,498 of record CM067489.1, read on the forward strand.
AGTGCATGTGGGATCAAACATGTTTAGAAACACTGTAGGAAATATAATTTAATCAGCTCCTTATGAGGAAAATTACCACCAGCGTTAACAGGCGTTATGTTTTGCAGGATTGTGTCGTGTTACAAATCACCACTGCTGCATGTAAATGAGATGAAAATGTAACCATGCCTTGCACAAGCAGGAAAACATGCCAGTAATCATTCTATTTTAATGAGCATATGTGGTGCCGTCATGCTATTTACATCACAGTAAATCTGCTGCTGCATTTTACGAATCTGGCCCAATATGTTTAAATTTTTATCATGTAATTGTGTAATTCTGCATCAAAATGTACCAAATGGTGAATCTGTGAAGGGCATGTACTTACTTTCACAAAGCCTGTCACTTTTACATACGTCTGTAGAGAATATACCCCCTAAATACAATGATGACAGTGACGACATTCACACATTTGACCTTTTCTGCTACTGCATGTGAAAGTTTGGCCGAAGAAGCAGAAGTAATTAAGACTTCAGCACATTAAAATACATTTTGATTGGGATGGAAAATGGTATTTAAATATGCCATTAAAAAGCATTAATTTGAGGCACCACTCTTCCATAGCACCACCTTTTAATGTAATCATCTGCCTTAGCCAGCAAAACCTTTAATAACATTCAACAGCTGTACAGGATTATTCCGGGAGGTTCTTGAAGTGGTTCAGAGTTGAAAACACATTTTGTACTTTCTGACATACTGACATGGACATTAGACTGAAACCCTTTAGCCGTTAATGTGACTGTATACCTTCATTATCTTTGTTTTTATTAAACAAATAACTGAACATTCAATTTTGTCAAATAAAGCAAATCTAACAAAACCAAAACTCTACCAACACTTCGGTATTGACAATGCTTCAATAGTGATATCTGTAGCATAACTCAAAAACCCTGGTTAGTACATGACTAGCTTGCTAGTACATAAACACAGCTCTAAACAGTTATATACACACAAAATCATATTTTTCAATAAAACCCAAACATATATGCTGCACACTGATGTTTTACTTTTTGGGACCAATTAACCTCAAAACAATACAATCTAACTGCTCGCTTTGTAGCCACAAGAAGAGGCTGCTGAAATAGTGCTCGAGCAAATGAGGGGAAATGGAGTGATGTTCTGAGAAAAGTGTTACCAAGGTGTTAATTCTTTACAAACCATTTTTACCTGGATTTAAAGTTTACATTCTGGAGGAGCTGAACGTTTTCTTCTTTTCCTCTTTTCAAAGGGCTAAATTTGACTTCTTGTTCAAAATATCCAGTCCACCTTAAATAAAGCAGCAGTTGGGGGTTAAAGTTGGCTTTTTGTTCGAAATTTCCAGTCCACCTTAAATAAAGCAGCAGTTGTGCAGGACATGATTGGATATTTCATTTCACCGTTGGGGGGGGGCAATACACAGAAACATTTCTCAAGACCAATTTATGAGGGGGATGCCACAGGGAGTTTGGGGAATATGATCAGGGATGGTAGGCAGTGGACCAAACCACTGTGTGGCTTATAAAGGATGGGCTGCAATTATCTGAAACCAAGAAACAAATTGTTCCTTTAATGTAACATATTATATCATTTTAAATTGATATGGCTTGGTTTACAAGTTATATTGAGGGAGACAACTCTCTGTTCCTCCCAGGAAAAAAGGATGACGCTGGAGCTGGCTTCTTATAAAATCTTTTGATTCCACCTTAAATACCTTAAATGGTAGTGGAGGTACATTCTGCCACACAGGTGGAAATTACAGGGTAGTGAGAAGATGGGGCATCAGGAGCTCCCTGTCTATCGGGCTGAATTTCAGCTTCAGTTTCAGCTTCCTCGTTTTCCGTGCAGTGTGAGAGGCCAAGCAATGTCCGCTTAACTGCCCAAATGGGCTTCGATTGAGCAATCGGATGATCAGATGAATTTCTGATATGTCAGACGACTTGGTCGTTTCCGTCACAGTTTGAGCAGCTTCACGAGCCGATTTCGAACTCACAACCACATACAAACAGTCCCAACTACCGCTCCTACACAACTGCACGCACATAAACGGAGGTCGATATTTGCACTACCAGGGTCCGGATATGCAGACTGTTCTACAGTGACCTTTATATTGTCTGTTCTATGTGTCTATATGTCCTTTTATTGTAGTTCACCTGGTCTTCAGTTTCAGCGCAGTGTAGTAAGGTTAGCAAAGCTGTTGTAGCCCAATTGGTTTGTCAGTGACTGAATCCCAAACATCCCGCTCCTTCCTTTATAGTGCACTTGGCAAGTTCCAGCTTCTACACCAAAACGTTTGTCCGATATGTAAAGGTGTACACTGAATTCCAAATTGAATGAAACATCTGTATTAGAAATTGTCTGTAGACCGAGCTGAGCTGTTTGTATGTCGCGCCATGTCAGTCGCACAGAGCGTGGTTTTGTCCGTTCATGGTGGGTGATTCAAGCGTGCAGTGTGAGCTGTGAGCAAACGCCAAGGTTTCTAAAATCGCACAGTGTATGCTTGGCTTCCTGGCTGCTTCCTGTACATGCCTCCTTATAATAATGTCCTTCAAGCCAATTAAGATGAAAAAACAGAAGCGAAGAATCAAATCCAAGCATGACTCCAAGAGAGTCACTGACCACCAATCAACCACACCTCCCAGATGTCTTGGAGTCTGAAGACTGACTCTATTGATATGGACTCCCATCACTAATATCAGATGAAGAGATAACAGGGGAGGCAGGATAAGAGAGTGGATATAATTCTTAGGATCAAGCAAGGTAGAGAAGAAGTAGAGTTAAGCATTTTATTCACTTGTCCTTCTCTACTTCAGCCTTTGAGTTTTGTTAATGTGCCTGTGTCAAAAAATCCTGAACATCCGTACGTTAATCAATGTTGTTATAAACGTCATTCAGCTGAAAGACTGGGCTCGTCTAGTTTCTTGCTTGAAGAGATAATGAATCAAGGACTGAAATATATCTGCAGCAGGGTACAATTAACACATTCTCAATTCATTAAGCCCCTGCGGAGTTTTATTGTAGGCTTAATCTGAGCCACCTGTTTGTTACATTCAAAAGCTTTTGAAGGCTTTACGAACTGAAGCAGGAATGTCCAATTAGAAGACGGTTAATAATTAAAAACTGGACAGGGATGGTTATCGAGAAAGAGCATGAAGACTCTTCTCAAAAAATACCTTAGAGTAAGGACACATACACTGCAAACCGATGGAATATTTTTGTGGGGAAAAAAAAGCCGTCTGTTATTACCTCTGCTTGCACTTTGAACACCACCCAGACAGTTATACTCGAATGTGAATTAACTTTAAAGTGTGCAGAGCTACTTCTGCATGATAACCAAGTTTGGCCTGCATAGACGAGGCCGGGGGTTTCTCTTCTTCAGTATGAGGATCGTTATCCACCTATCCACTGGGTGGCTGGTAGCAACAAGAAAAGGTCAAAGGTTTGAAACCCAGCACTAACTAGGTATACCTAATTGTACAAGGCACTCAACCCCCTAACTACCCCAGGAAGTGCTGCTTTGCTGGCAACGCTATGCTGCAACCAGACTGAGCATAGTCAGGCAGCAATGACAAGTCATAAATTTCCCTTGTACGATCAATAAAGCATATACCAGTTTCACATTAGCGTGATCAGATGATTCGGCAGAATCATGTTCACAGCGCTTCCCATTATTGCACTGCCCTGCTTACAATCATAGTCAAATAGTCAGCTTTACAACACTACTTTGTCACTTGTGTCACTTTATCCCATTACCCCAACACTGGAAACTGCACACCTACAAACTGCACCTATATAAATCAGTCTACAGACTAAAGTCCTTTAGCTTGGGGGACTCTATCGTGTTGATTTTAATGAAACAAATGACTGAACATTCTGTTCTCGTACCTATTGTTTCGGTAGTGAATCATGTTTGAGCAGACCTTAAAAAAGCTAGTCTGTACATGACCAGCAAACACAGCTTTGAAAACAATTGTAGATATGTATTTCAGTAGTGACAATTCCTAATGTTACAAACTGCTTTTCAGACATTGGGACATTTACACTTACAGCATTTAGCTGACGCTCTTATCCAGAGCAGCCTACAAGGTTAATCATGGTACAGGTAGGCCTACTATTAGGAGACTTGCCCAAGGACTTATTTGTGTAGCACAGCGTAGTCACCCAGACCGGGATTTGAACCCCAGTCTCCCACATATGGTGGGAGTTCACTGGTAGGTAGTGGTGTTATCAGTTGCACCACACAGACGTATTTACACCTTGGGGCCATGAGGGACAGGGATGTATTTCCTGCTCTATAAGGCAGGGGTGTGGCTAAAATAAGGATGCGTCTATGGACTAAGACCTTGTTGTAAAAATATGTCATTTTAATAAAAACTAAATAATGGGGTCAAGGTTTGGTATAGACACCTCCCCATACAAAGTAGCCTATAAATGATGCTTTTGTATATTGTCGCTGTCCAAAGAAAAACATGTACCTCCAAAATGGACTTTTTACAGGAGAACTTTCTGAAGTTTTAAAGTAAATTTATTTACATCAAGGTTTTTTTCTCAAGTAATTTTGGAGCATTTCTGTTGGTCCATTCATCATTACATCTACATTAAATGCAGAAATGATGTAGAAAAATAAACATCATATTTTTCTTTGGACGGTGACAATACATTTAGCTTATTACTATCTCAGTGAATGCTAAAAGATTAAATAATCATAACATAATCATTGTAAATATCTCTGGATACATAATTGTTTATTTATTTATTTTTTGGGTACTTATGTTGGTGCAGTTCGATCTAATTGGTCCATATAAGGGTCAGGGAAGGGCCCGTTTGGCTGCAGGTTCTCATTCTAATCAAGCAGCAGCACTCCTTAATCTAGCTGTTTATTCAAATTCAAATTCTGGTTTCGGTCAGACAGCTGATTATGCATGCTCCTGCTTTGCTGGAATAAAAACCTGCAGCCATATCAGCAAGATCGGACCCCTCTGACCTGTATATTGACTGACCTACCTGATAAATTGTTAAGTAAAAGGGTAGCAAAAGGGCTTGGGTAGCATAAACCTGACCCACCATAACCCAGCATTCTTGAAATGAGTTTGATCAGTTTGCACACTACACGTCTCAGCACGCTGTGTATTATTCAGGGAGAAAAATTCAAGTTCTGAAAAGCTGCCAATTACATTTCACACACCATTCATCGCAGGAGGAAGAATGCAAATTGATTGGCTTTTGGCAGAACTCCATTAAAAAGTTACAACGTGGAATCATTATGTTCATTGAGAGAAAAACAGTGTTATCAGCACATAGAGCCAGCGCTGTTCCCCACAGTTCCAACAAGCTGATCCTGCATTTAAGCATAAACCAAGAGAATAATAGCTTATATTAATCAAAGTCAGCAGCAGCGCAAAAGAAGTAAATGAAGGTTCTCTTTGCAGTCTGCCTGAGCTGATCTGTGATCAGTGCTTGTTCATTAATCTTGAACTTTGAGTTATGCGCTCATCATCACACTGGCTCAACACAGCAGTCACACACCAATTTATAGCAAATGTGATGTGGATAATATTGTGCATGCTTAAAGCTGCAGGGAGCACAGTGTAAAATACACTCGTCATCAAAAGAATAGTTGCACCCAGAAGGACGTGTCAGATTGCAGTGCTATTGGGAGGGAAGATAAAGGTTACCAGGAACAATAAATGATGATAGATTTAGACTGATATGGGCAATATTACACATACAGAAGTAGTGTCTCTCAGTATTCTGGGTGCAACTCTTTTTTCGATGAAGAGAGTATAGATATATTTATTTTTTGGAAAATCAACAGCTATAAAATATGTAAAAAAATATATATTAAAAATATATTAATAATGAATATATATATATATATATTTACATATTTTATAGCTGTTTTTACAAAATTTGAAAGAAATATAACTTAACAAACAAATATAGATCCTGCAGGCACCAAGCATATTTCGGGCTCCATACACATACTTGCTGACCAGTGGACCATGGCATTGACAGTCACATCTGGTGGTTGAATGGACAATGCACTGAGACAGACAGCAATCGCACATGCAAGAACAACCTGCTTCTAAATCCACAAGAGCCTTAATGCTCATATCTTCAGAAGCCGTTATCCAGACTCCCTAGAACAGCAGCTCAACCCGGTGTTCATGGCCATGGATGAATGACATTTGGGCAGATTTATGACAGAATCTGCGCAATCTGAGGACTCACAGCGTGTGTGTGCGAGACATCCGAAACATGGAACTGTCTCCCCGTGACACCGTCTGTGCCAGCCTCAACATCATCTTACTGCAAGGCCCATTCGACAGTTATGAGACATCTACCCCTGAACTAAAACCCAAAAGAGCAGCCTTCAACACCTGGCGGCCTTCGACTATCTTCTCAAGGCCACAATACACAGCTCAGAGAACAAGGTATGGAACAGCAGCTCATGCTGCTACTGAGACTGGTGTGTGTGCGTGTGTGTGTGTGTGCATGTGTGTGTGTGTGTGTCTGTGGGTGTGTGTATAATGACAGTCATTAGCAGCGTGTCCCACGACGTACTGCTTTCTCAAAACCTGCGTGAGCTCTGATAGATGAGCCACATTTATCTCTGCGGGGACAAAGTCAGTCCAGGCCAGAGAAAGACAAAGAGGAGGAGAGACTGGAGGAGCTTGCTGTGCTTGCCCACACAGGCCGATATCACAGATGATATTGTGTGTATGGAGCTGTGAAATGACAGAGCTATGATCCGGGTCAAAAGTGTGGAAGCAGGCCTGACTGCAACCTAATCCTAATAGAAATAAGGAGGTGAGTCCATCGAAAAACCTTTATTATAATTGCACTGAAACTGTCAGCCATTAAATTGAGGAGGCTGAATTGGCTAACAACAGTGGATGCTGCCATCCTGTTTTGGCTGTTACAGTGATGGCAGTGTAGTGTGGCAGAATATTGTTAAACAACAGAAAACTGACAACAGATAACAGATAATGGATAGTAGTATGCATGTTAAAGGAGCAGTGTGTATAATTTGGGGAAATCTATTAGCAAGATAGTATACAAAGCTATGTTTTTCAGTGTACCTGTAACTATGAACCAATGCGTCTTTGTTAGCTTTTAACGCACCCTTCAACCTACATAACAGGTCCTCTTCCAAATGAGGGTGCCACGCTGCACCGCTATGTTGCTACAGTGGCAGAGAATGGACAAACCACAAGCACTGGCTGTAGAGACTGCCTTTCGCGTTTTTACGTTGAAGCGGCAGCTTAAGTCTGGTGGAGATAAAGCACCGGCTGGATAACGCAGAAACCAGAATGCTCGTCGAAATGTCCTACCATAGCACATTTATCGGTTCCTCCATGCATAAAACTCCAGGCAGGATATTTTGATAGCTTAAATCATCTTATCAAAATGAATACCAGCATTAAAACTATGTCTGAAGTCAGCTTATTTGCCAAATGTTGCAGCATTCAGCCTTTTATTTGAATTTTCCCATCCATCCCTAATTGGTGCAGCAGTTATAATAATGCCTCAGGTGCCAGAATGTAACCACAGCTGGCAAATATTTATATTGGAAAATGTTACCAGCATTAAAAGAACAATTAGGATGTTTTGATAGTCTAATTCATCTTATTAAGCCGAGTCTGTACTAAATTAACACAATAAAATGTTGTTTATTTGCACTAATAGTATCAATCTGCTAGACAGGGGCACTCGATGGGTAGAATAAGTTGCTAGAACACCAAAGATTGTAGGAAACTTGTTAAGTAGGCTTTACAAACCTCACTGCTAAAGGTTACTCAGTGCCACTTTAATGGACCTGAAAATTTTTTTAAATGTAAATATTAAAACTTACAGTTCAAACTTTTAATGCATGAGATTACAGAGGTGACATTTTGTTCAAACAGAAGTGTCTTTAGTCAGCACAGTGGTCAGTGTTAGTGAACCCAAGTAGGATTTTACCAATTACCATTAGCATTTCCTAAAATATTGCACTGTGGCTAGAAGGCTATGATCTATAACAAGACATTAATGCAATGTTAGCATTTGCTGGCTAAGTTAGAGTGGCCATCAAATAGTGCAGAAAGATTTCAATTAATGTACTAGTTATAAGTCTGTCCAGCATCTCAGACATCCAGTGAGGCAGACAGACAACAGACAATGAAGGATAAAAACATATTCTGTAAAATAAACACTGCAGGCAATTTGTTTACATTTATTATTTTTGTTGTTATTATTATTATTATTATTATTAAAGCCACATGTTATAGTCATTTTACCACAGTTTTACCACAAGTGAATTATTAAAATCATTTAAACTGATTCTGCCCAAACAGTGTGTAGTATGTGACAACATGAATTTCAAAGTACGTTAAAGATCCTAGGATGACTGCTCCAGCAAAATGTTCTGGTATGTGGCCAAAGCTTGATATCTTGATGATATACTGCATCCCAAAATGCAACATGGTGGTTTTAAGAGGGCATACCACTGACACAACCTGGAACCACTCAGCATCAGCTTTTCAGGCTCCTGTGTGGAGTCACGTTGCATTATTACCAACTACGAGTGGAATGTAAATGCACAGAAAGGTATGTACCACACAAACCAGTCCAGAGCTGACATTGCATTAGTGGCTTTAAAGATGGGTAGAAATTGTATCGGGTGTAAAAGGCACATAAGCATATACAGTATCTTGACCAGAGGTGGAAGGAAAATGCTGTTGGTCTTGAAAAGGTCTGATAGGCTCAGTGTCTGATGTTGGCAGGCTAGTCGCTCCCCTTTCCTGTAGCTTCTGCTGTATATCCAGTTGTTAAGTCTGATGTAAAAATCAGACACCTAAATCAAATGACAATCACAGAACCTGTAAACTTTTTAACAGTCGCTTCCACTGTGGGTTAGAATGAAGGAGTTTTTTGGACTCAGCCAGTGCAGTAGAGACTTGGACCCAGTGAAGGCAGATACATCTTAATTGGTTTTGCTCCTGGAGTTTTATTGCAGCCCTAACTGCATCTACCTGATTCTCACATTCACTTTAATATACTGTATTAGCATCAGCAATGGGAATAAGTGGTGTGGGATAACGAGCAGCAGTAAAAGTGCTCATGGTTAAATCTATAATGCTAATAGGAGCATCTTACCTGAACCTCTGAGGCAGGATTAGTTCAGTAATCACTCAGCTGCTGTGTGGTCACTTACAGATTGAGTTAATGTTAGTGCAGATTTTTTGGGGGGGAGCGGAAGATGTAATAAGCATCGTTGATTTAGCCTCTAGCTAGCTTAGCAGCCCAATCGTCAGGCTAATGTGTCCAGCAGTCCAGCTTCTGCTGCACCTCTGTCAGTAAGCTGTATTCACACAGTAGTGGGTTCTTATGGCCCTTTTCTCACCCCAAAGCCTGAAAGTCGCTGCTACTGATACTGTGTATGAAGGTGATATTTACTAAACTCCAGTAAAGTCTGATGGGTGAACGAGAACAATTCAGTTCTGTTTTTTAAATATTTTGCGGAACTAGGTTATTTTACATTTACTTAAGCTCCTAAACACGGTTCTTATTACTAATACATACATAATAAAAAATACTAAATATGTATAGCAAATAAACAACAATTATTTTTTTCTAAAGCATCTACTATATACAGCTCTGGAAATAAATAAGAGACCACTCCAGTTTCTTCTTAAATCAGCATCTCCACATGTACAGCAGGTTCTTAGTGAGGAACAGAAGGTTCAGTTCTAGCTTTACTGGTAGGTACAGTGACCGTCTGGTTCTTAAGAACAAGGTCAAGCAGCAAACACACAGGACAACACAGCTACAGACTGGCAGAGGGCCAAAACCACTCTCTACTGACCGTGATGAGCGCCACCTCATTCGAATGTCACTTAACCACCGTAAGATGACCTCAAGTGACCTACAGAAAGACTGGTGAGCGGTGGCTGGGGTGAAATGCACAGCGAGCATGGTTCAAAAAACAGGTGGCGTCATTAGTCATTTTCTAAATAAACAGATCTAAATACAATATTTGATCTGGAATTTGGGAGACATGTTTCCAGTAGTGTATAGAATAAAACAAAACTGCTCATTTTGGTCAAACACAAACCCAGAAACTGTAAAACTAGAGAAAATGATCATTTTGAGGTGGTCTCTTAATTTTTTCCAGAGCTGTATAATCCAAGAGTAAATACCTTTTAATCAAGCTGGGTTTTATTTGTGAGACATAACACAGAATTAACCAAAAAATAAAATATCTGAATAAATGTAACTGTATAAATATCAGGACTTATAGGTTAGTGAGGTTAGTTAGTTAGTTAGTATCGGGCTATGTTTAAGGATCAGGTATTGATATTGGTTTTGGGAAACAGTTGTATCGGTGCATCTCTACATGCGTTAAATTAGATTAGAGTTCATTTAAAAACTCAAAATAAAAGACTTTTGTTGGCAACAAACTTTTCTCATATGCATTATACACTGGAGATCTGTAGGTATACTTACTGCAAACAAATAGAAAAACGAAAAACATTGAAAAAATAGATATTGCTAAGTATTTTTGTATCATGTTGTTAATTAACTTAATTGCAAAAAAAAAAAAAAACCCTCTTGCTTCCAAACCTCCGACCTGTACTAAACAACGGAACTGAATAAGAGAGTGGAGGACAGACAGTGAGGCGTGTATTGTACCTGTCACTGTAACACACTCTACACTCTGCTGACGGGTTCCGCGGCCGCAGGCTCCGTCCTGAGGCACACAGGGACCTTGTGCTGTCACCCTCCACTGGAAGCTTATGGGGTCATCGCAGGTCATAGCTTCAGTAATGTGAGGGCAGCTCTCAGACTGACCCCACGCTTCCTCAACTATAAATCGCATCCTTAACATGAAACCTGAGAAGGAAGAAGAAACCGCATCAGAAGGCGTGTCCGTGCCTGAGTGTGCGTGAGGTTAGATGTACAGCACTGTGCAGAAGTCAGAGACCACCCTTCATTTATTTAATCTACAGCCCAAACGGCTATTACCTACAACATATACATTTTTCAGATATTAATGAGGAAATCATCTTTATTCAAATAGGACAAATCCATAAAGGGTGAACAACACTGTAAATGATTCCAACATCTGAGAAACCTTAATGAAAATAAAGATAACATCTGGAAGTCCTTCATATTTGAAAAATTGGTGATCAAACCTTTAGGCAAACAATAAATAGATATTTACAGCTTGTAGTTTATCAGTTCGAAACTTCTTATTGTAATATGTGTTACATCACAGATCTTGCCAAAAGATGTAAACTGAACAACAGCAGATGTATAATATACTGTATCTAATTATTTTTTTAGATTTCAATCATGTCATTTAATATTAATATTTCAATCATGTAATTTTAATCTTAAATCTCTATTTTCTATTTCAGTGGAAGACAAGTGGTGAGACAGTCGGAGCCTCTCTCTTTAGCTTCCTGTTTGCCAGAATGTAATAGTGTAATTCGTTTAGCTGAGAATTCGGATGTTAGATCTAGGAATGACATCACACCATCCAAGTTGATTGTCCCAGTAAAACATTAGGAAAACCAAAATGAACACCTCCAAGAAAACCTTTGTTGACCTCACTCATTCGGTATAAAAAAAAATATCAGTCTGCTCACTTTCCAGTTAGCCATTACCATTCGCCAGCACCAGTCGATGACTAGGGATTATGTACTATTTTGTGAATCCGAACACTGTAGCAACATGTGCGCAGATGGAAGTTGGACAGCACTGTGTGATTGCATGACTGCATGACTGATTGAGTCCTGTATAGGAAAACCGACTTGTTGCGCTAGCAGCGCTTCAATTGACACAAACACACAAAATTTGGTGTAATTTTATGGAACAGCCTCCTTTAAGTGTCAAATACCGTTATGACCTTTATATATTAGAATTAGAACTAGAACCATTTGCCATTTGTGGTTGCACACACAAGAATTTGCCTACCGCATTTAACCAATCTGTGAAGTGAAACACCCACATACCCACACTAGTGAACAGTCATCCATGCAGCCCAGGGAGCAGTTGGGGTTAGGTGCCTTGCTCAAGGGCACTTCAGTCGTGTCCTATTCGGTTCAGGGGATCCATCCAGTCACGAGGCTGGTTCCCTAACATTGACTGCCCTCTCATGTTTGAGCCACAAGAACCAGAATCCAATTTAAAGGAAGCAGGGCAGTGAGAGAGCAGATAAACATCAAGCTCTAATCGTATAGATTTAATGGAATAAGTCTGTCAGCATCATTTAGTGGATTTATCACGTTTGGAGGCATCAAACTGGAATAAGACACTCCCCAGTAAGAAGTAAGTCTCAACATTGTGGCAAGGTATGCAGTGATACTGCCACTACCAATCAACAAAACTAATGTCTACCTCTCAAACTGCTCAGTTCTCCAACTAAAATGGTCTGAGATGAAGCAGGTTAAGCTGTGACTGGGCTGCCAATGTTGGCTAAGCTGCCAGACAATTAGAGAATACTTGTGTGTTTGTTTTATAGACTTTAGATTGACTGCCTCTTATATGTAAATATAAGATTTGTGTGATGTAATATGGGCTTTGTGCTGGTTAATATTGTGCCGAACAGTAATAGTGCCACTTGTTTGCTAACGTGGCTAAGCTTGTAGGGTTTGCTAAAAAGGTATGTTAAGTGGAATATGCCAAAACTGAGCGAGTCAAATCAAAGATTCTGTGAATTCTCATCTTTCCATCAATATGGCTCTTCACTAAATCACTCCACTATTTCTTCATCCCAGGAAAAGTAAATAAGGGCCGCAAGCTGCTTTGCAAAATTCTGACTCTAGTTTTTATAACATTATAGTGATTGATAACGATAACGATATAGTGATTATATAGTTATCGAGTCGTGACTTCAGGCCCGTCCAAAAAATCCCAAAACCAAAAATGATGAGCTGTCTAACTCCAGAGTTCAATAATACATAGCTCATCTCGTTATGTATAATGCGTTTAGAAACAAATGTCTGGATTTCCTGTACGCAGTCTGTAAATGATGACACTTCAGAACTGTACCAGACACACTATGACTGTACTGTTCACTGCAATTAGATAATGGATTTCATGCTGTAATACTTTTGTACTTTGACAGATTCTAGGATACAGACTTTGGAATCTCATAAATTTGTATCCGTCTCAGACGGCCTTGCTGAAATGCTCGTCTGTGCCGGGGAACCAGACAGCCAGAGACATTTCGAGTGCCATAACCCAGTAAAAATAGCATTCCCAGACTTCAAACTTCACAGGATTATAGGGCGTTACGGTCCCTCTCCAGCCACACATGACTTTTTATTCTAGTCTTTGGGGGAACCGGAGATAACAACATTCGTATCTGATCTTTGAAGCATTGTAGCTGAGAAATGCATGATGTGCCCTTTCCAACGAGCCCTGCATCGCTAGAGTTCAGGAAACTAGAAATATGGACCCCGAAATCACCAGGCCTCTCGTCTTCTCTGAGGCGTCCATGTTCTCAGTGTCATAATCACATGATCAGCATCTAGTCAACATCAAACTCAAAGCCTCATCGCCGAGTGGGAAAGTGGACTAGTCTGTACAACCCCTACAATATTATGTTAATATCATAAACCACAACAAAACGTTGGGAAATTATCATGAAATAAAAGTTTTATACATGCCTACAGACATCTAAAACCACCAGCGTTCTTCTCATTTAACTTGCACTATTAAATTCAAATTAGAGGCATTTAAAAAGAAGGACAGACACTCCGGGGGAAATTGCTCTCGTCTAATGATTTGCACTCATCTGAAGTACACATACACACACACACACACACACACACACACACACACACACACACACACGCACACTGGCAGAGTAATCGAATGCTTTATGTCTGCATAATAATCTGACTGATCAGACAGGCATAAACATCAGCAAAAGAGCACAACAGGTTCACTAACAGCAAGAGAACGAAAAGGGGGCGAGAGAAAGGGAGATGAAAGGAGAGAAGAATGAAAGGTTCATGGTGAATGATGGAGGGGTTTCTGCAGTGCTATAATTGCTGCCCCAGTAAAGGGTCAGCGCTGCAGCTGAGGGTCAGGGACACTGAGATTACCCCCATCAGCCAACATGAGAAACTGAGTGCCTGTCTGAATGTTTGTGTTGTGAAATCTGAAAATGCTAGCATTTAAACAGTGCATGAAAATTTAAACCCACATCGCTGATACGCCCCTCTACGTCTCCTCTGAGGCTCTCAAATTTAGCGTCTTTTGTGGAAACCACTGTCTAAGGCCACTTTTCCACCCTTTCCAAACCTGTTGCCTAGTACTACTTTTTTGGTATCACCTCCATTGAGATTCCAAGCAAGCTGAGCCAATACCAGAAGGTGGTGTAAAAACACCTGTCCTGACTGGTTGGAGAGAAACATCACTATCACAATAACACAGCTATGCTAACACCAGCTACCAGGTTAGTGTACCCTCTTGCACCACTTTTGAGTAACCAGAATCGTCTTGTGGTCTGAACTCTCATCATTCAAAAGAATAGTTGCACCCAGATGGAAGTGTCGGATTGCAATGCTATTGGGAATGAAGATAAAGGAAACCAGGAAAAATACATAATGATGAATTTAATTTTGGCAATATTTATTGAGCTACACATACCAAAGTAGTGTCTCTCAGTATGACGTTGAGCCGACACGTTTGCTAATGCAACATGCCAGACGTCTTGGCATGGAGTTGTAGGGGTTCCTATTGTAGTCCTGTGATAATCCATCCCATGCAGCTTGAATATTCTCACACAATTCCTGCAGTGATAAGGTCAGTCCTTAGTTATGTCACATGCACGGCCGAGCATGAAACTGGAATCATTTGCATGTCTCCCAAAGTCAAGCCTACCCGCCGAGTTTTATTCCTGTCAGTTGATTAATTCCATTTGTGCAACTATTGTCTTGATGATGAGTGTAGTATTTCAGAAATTTCCTGTTTTAATTTTCCAACAGCTTTTGGTCTTAAAGTCTTCACCGCCCTCTTCTGAGCAACATCTGTCACGTCACTGACCAGCTACACTGAGCAGGTGCCAACAGATCAACATAGGCATGTGTCACGTCACTGACCATTTATAACCAATCAGTATAGTATATATTACTCTGTTTCTCTGTTGTTGTCATGCCTGCTGGTTCTCCTCTCACCTCCGATCTCCTGGACTCCATTTCCCATAACCCACCACCTGATGATGTCACTGTCACAGGTCCACAATCCTCCAATCCCGTTCAGTTTTCCAGATCCTCCTCCCCGGAGTATTAATTACACAAACCTGATTCTCATCTAGTCTGTTTGTACAAATACTCCTCTCTCACACTGGCTCATTGTGAAGTATTGCCACTCTGTTGTGTACTCAGAGTTTTCTACCTGCTACTCATCGTGCTTGCTATTCTGGTTTTTGACTTCTTTCTGATTCTCCTTTAGCCTTTAACTTTGCCCTTTTGGTACCTTTGCTGATCTGACTGTTTGTTTGGTTTTGACTCTGCCTTGCCCTTTTGTTATGTCTGCTTTGCTTTTGTTGCTGCTGTGTCTGGCTACAAATCTGTTTAATAAACCTCGCCTTGATTTTAGCTCAGCGCTCATCACAATCTGTTTGTCTGTCAACACAGCTTCATTATAAACCTAACATACTAATAAACGTTTGGGAACACTGAGTCAAATAACATGCTTTGCTGATTTTATAAGTTGAAATAATAATAAATAAATAACTCCTCTACAGTGAATTAACAATACATTTAGTGCACAATTTCCTTTTGCTGAGATTAATATACAGGAATTAAAATTATACTACCAGTCAAAAGTTTAGACGGCTCTTTTAATGCTTTACTTTAGAATAAAAGTCAAGACATCAAACTATAAAATAGCATTCATGGAATTATACAGTCCAAAGTGGCAAAGGCTACTATTTATGTTTATAGACTTTATGTTAATATCAGTAGATAAGCAGTATTTGTGCATGAAAATGTACAGAAGTATGCTCTCTGTAGAGGACTTGATAAATCACTTTCTCCCAACAAATCAACACAACATGCACTGTAAGAAGTATAACCTTGTCAGGCACAAAGAACTTGGCGCAACTAAAAGTCAGAGAGGTTTTACTGAGCAATCTGGTAACTATACACAACAGCAAAGGACAAGCACACATAACAAAAGGGCAATGTCAGGTCATAGGTAAAGAGACAAGCGGAGGTCGAGAACCAGGAAATCAAACAAGCCAGCAGACAGAATCAAAGGGATAATCCAAGAGAGTAGTCAGGAGAACGGAGGGTAGATAACCAGGGAGGCAAGGAATCAGGCAACCGGGATAAAGGGAGAATCTAAAGGGAGAGTCGAAGTCGAAGGGAAGTCAAAACCAGAATCAAAGAGAAAGGCAAGAGAGAAACGCTCGGAATTGCAAACTAGGTTTGGCAAAACTTCGCAATGTGTATGTGTTGGGTTTATAAACAGGCTGGGTGGAACAAATCAGTACTCAGGCGAGTTAGAGCGTGAGTGATTGGCTGACTGAGGACATGTGAGTGTGACGTCATCGGATAGTGCACTCTGGGAAATGAAGTCCGGGAGATTGGCGATGTCAGGGAGACACTGAGACGTGACAAACCTAAAATGATAATTATTAATTATTTTTAACTTTTTAGGTTGAATAAACCTATTTAATTTGCTTGTAACAACTTGAAGTAATTTTTAGGTTGGACCATCGAAATACAAAACAGTTTGTCCTTTGACCAGGGTGCCCAAATCTTTGCATGGGACTGTATTATACCAGGTTTATTTTGAGGAAAACAACGTATTAAAACATGTATTTATTTCAGACTTCTATTTGAAATATGGGTTTTAGGATACTCAGTAACTAAAAAAAAGCTATTTAACGTTTATTTTAATAAACTATATCTTTTATTTAACCCTTCAAACTTCAGATTTCATCCCTAAAACCCACATATCATAACTTATTAAAATATATAACTTAATAATATTAATATGTTATTATATTATTTGATATATTTACCAAATAATTTAGAGTGTCTGCTTAATAATTAGTCGAAAGGGTTAAAGAGCCACAGAATAATGCTGCAGTTTAGGAGGTCAGTGATCTTCTGAGCTTCTGGTGAAATGATCTTTCTCTGACCTTTCTTCCCATGATGCTCTACACTGTTGTCATGGACACAATTTCCCCACGGTGACCAAGGTGAGAGACGACATGGTTTGGAGCACGGGACAGAGCAGGCTTGGATCAGCGGAGGAAGAGGAGAAGAGCACAAGCTCCGCCCGACTGGCCTGGACACTGTATAGAGGAAGACACAACGGGGTAAAGAGTAAATGTTTCTATTCACAGCACATGGGTGGGTTTCAGACCACCATTTAAATTACAGCAAAGCCATGTATAGAACAATGGCTACCCGCAAGCACTCTGTCTTATTTCAATCCAATACACTTTCTGTAAAGTTCAGCCAATGTTTCTTCACGGCTGCGCACAGCCACCAGAGTTTTCTTCAGCCCGAAAACAGCACAAAACAGTGAACCATGACTCATCATTGTCTGCAAAGACTGAGCCTTTGGTGGATTCTCCTTTTATCGTCAGTCATGATCCCCTCCCTGTTACTGTTTCACCTGCTTACTGTGAAGTGCTGTAAAACTGTGTAACTTATTATGCTTGTAATAACTTAACGCTCTTATTTTAAGGTTTTTGAGTGTGTTGCAGGCATCAAAAGGCAGGTAGGAGTTTATATTTGATCTTCTGACTTCTTGTTTTTATTGCACAACAAAAAAATATATCAAATTTAAAACACAAAAAAGCAGGGGGTGGTAGAACGACTGATTCATTGTTCAGTATTACATGTTTGTATGAACTAGAAATTTTTATGTACAAATACTTTGTGTGCAATTTAGTTACTAATTTGTGTCATTATTTCATTATTTTCCGCTTTTATGACTGACTTGTTTACATATATATAAAATTTAGTAACACCTAGAAAATTAGCACAAGTAGCAGTGATGTTAAAAGCTTGGTAAAGACACTGCAATGGCCTGAAAAACCTCTGCAAAAACTGAAATCAACAGCTACACTTACTATGGGACACCGTTGTATTGTCAGAGATCTTAACACAGTAGGCCTCCCGTGACTGGATCCCGCCTCCGCACAGGAAGCTACTGTTGCCATGGCGATGATCCTGCTGACTGAGAAGGGGCCTCACCTGGCATGGACCCCAGTTTGTCACCTTCCAGTCATACCTGTGATTAAGCACAGCGAACACTGTGAGTGTACCAGTGCAACATCTGCTTGAATTATCTGAATACATAAACTGATACACTGAATTTTCTGGGACCAAGTGTACATATGAAGAACAGATTGCTTGTGTCTTCATTTTTGTCTTTGTTTTAATTTCTTACCTAACGCCAGCTGGAATTTACATTTTGTGAACTCTCCATGATAAATGGACTAGCATAGAAATGCATCAAATTTACTTGAAACAATATGTTTAATTCAATATTTTTTACACATATTTATTAAATAATACAATATTTTTAATAATTCAATATTTTTTACACACACACACACACACACACACACACACTCACACTCACATATATATATATATATATATATATCTTTTGGACAGTTCATCCTCCGGCAGTTTACCTTGGGCAGAATGGAAGCATGTCTCCAAGAGCATTGCAGGTCTGAGCCTCTTCGAGAACAGGGCACTCCCCCCCCCCACCAATGGAGAACCTTTTCATGCTGCGCTTTCTACTTCTGAAGCCTGGTAACTGGTCTGCTGGCCTGCAGGTTTTAGAGCATGGACTCCACGTTGACCAGTCAGAGACTTCACAGTCTCTTGACATCACACAAGATCGAAAGTTCACCGGGGCATGCTCATGGTCACAAAGACTGGAAGCAGAGAGAAAGCACATTAGCATCTCCATTCACAGTATCATATCCGTCCACAATTAGAAACTGAGAGCTGATAACTGTCATTTGCTATGAGTTGTTACTACGTTTCCAAACTCCACTTTGAATTTCAAGGTGTTGGCTTTCAGTGTCATCCAGCAGTCACTTGACTCTTGGATGTCTGACAAAGGATTCCAAAAACAACCTGTAACATTTTCATTTTTCTGGAAATGCTAATCAGGGTAAACGACTCGCATAGTGAGTAAATCTCGCTGAACATATTGACATTGTTTCCCAAAATGAAACTAACTGTGAAATCAGGGGAGGATGAAATGTGTGTATATGAACCAGCATATCAGAGAGTGGAATTGACAAAAGCTTAACTGGCCAAAAATAGATGTGTTCAGGAGCCAAGCCGTTTTTTTTTTTTTGTCAGTCTTCCAGCATCTGACAAGAACAGTGTGTTATGTGCAGGTGATCTTCAGTTTCAGCTTTACAAAAGAGAGTTTATTGTGCAGTGTGTGAGATTCACTAACAATGAGATACATTGATGTGGGGCACTACTATCAGCGTTTACTTCTACAATTCAACAAACCTAAATGTAAGCCTTCTGCAAGTGACCATCTGACAGAGTGGCCTACACTCATCTTACAAAGTGGTCTAAAATCAGCCCAGAAACTGCCCTAATCATTTTACAAAAAGCCTACAAGTCGATTTACTAATCAGCACCCAAAATGGGCTAGAAGTCATGTTCTGAAGTGGTGTGTAAGTTAGCTTACAAAGGGCCCTACAAGTCAGCTTACACAGTGGCCTACAATTATTTTACAAAGCAGTCTACAAGCTATTGTATAATACGGTACTAAAGTCAGCTTATAATGTGGTCTACAAGTCAACTTACAAAGTAGCTTACAAGTCAACTTGCAAAGTGACCTGCTAGTCATGTTATGAAGAAGCTTAAAACAGCACCTTACAACATGGCCTAAAAGTGCATTTTTAAAGAAGCTTAAAAACTTGACTTGAAAAAACTAGAATGTTACAATCAGCTTACAAAGTGGCTTACAAGTCAACCTACAAAGTGGCTTATATATCAGCCCACACAAATTGGCCAATAGGTCAGCTCACAAAGTGGCCTAAAGGTCAATTCACAAAGTGACTTATATTAGAAGATAACTTAAAAAAAAGTCCTAAAAGTCAAACTACAAAGTGACCTATAAGTCGGCTTACAAAGTGACTTAAAGTCAACTTACAACATGGCTTAGAAGTCAACTTCCAAAGTGGCCTAAAAATCAATTTACAGTTATACTCACAAAGTAGCCTACAGTTACACTCACAAAGTAGCCTAAAAGTCAACTTACAAAGTGGCTTACAAGTCAACTTAGTGGCTAACAGAGGCATATGAGTTAAGTTCAACTGCTTATCAGTTGTGTGGATGTTTTTATTGAAAATGCAACAATCCAGAAATCACAGTGTTACAGCAGAGACACTTAAATCACAGGAAAACTTATTTTCAACAGAAAGATATTAAGTCCATTAAAAGCTCACATTGCTATTTAAATTATTGTAGCTTGTCATATTTGCACACAATACACTGAAAAAAACTGAATAACTGCAGAGGAAAACATAAAAACAGGAACATGTGCATTTAATGCAGTTACGGTTTCTTCACCAGGGAAGCATGTGATAATATTTCTAAAGTAATAATAGTCAGTAATTATCACTAATACAGTTCATTAACAAGTTCATTAACATAAGCAAACAACAATTAATCAGGCAAATTAATTGGCTGTGTGTCTGCAACGTGTTCTGTGCCATTTCACCTGGTAATTAATTCATAATTAAAAAGCTAAGAACTTCAGTTGAGTGGGGTATTTAAATGTAGAGGTGTTTGAATAAGATTAAGCTCCTATTTGTACTTCTTAGTAGTTAGGCCTACTCTAATACCTAAAAAAGAGTTTACTTCAGGGTTTAAGTAGAAGGCTTAGAGGTTATATTTCAGTGTTCTGTGTTTGTAAATCAGTGTATATAATAAAAAGTAGAATTTATATTTAAAACAAACAAACATAAGTAACAAAAACATCTTATTTGTCTCTAAAATGTTGGCGTAGTCTTTTGATCAGTGTCTTGTTTGTAGGTTCTGAATGTGGAATCCACTCGATAATAACCTTGGATTAAATGAATAATGGATCAAACACTATGCTTGAGTAGAAGCAGACAAGCACAGCGAAATGTGATAGCTTGAGTCTGACTGAAGCTCTTTATGGCTTGCTAAGTGTTTTCCTTTCAAATCAAATGATGCTACTCGCATTGCCAGTCAAAAGTTTGGACACATCCTCATAGAACACCTATCTATTTTATACATTTTAGCATAATAGTGAAGACATGAACATCAAAACCTGAACACCTGGGATTCAAGGAGTCTCATGGGACAAGAGCACATTCTCTAAATGACAACATACACATATGGACTTCAGGTGCTAGATGTTGATGTAATTCGCCCCTCCTCCAGTCCATGCTTGTTTAACATTTCATATAGGGCGCTTTCACACCTACCTGGTTTGGTCTGAATCAAAATAGCAGGTTTGAAAGGTCTAGAATCTGAAGCGTCCTGTGACCCCTCATGAAGGACTACAGGATGACCAACACTGCACTGTGCAGCAGCAGATGAGCTATCGTCTCGGACTGTACATCTACAAGGTGGACCAGCAAGGTAGGAGTGCCTAATAGAGTGGACAGTGAGTGGACACAGTGTTTAAACACTCCAGCAGCACTGCTGTGTCTGATTCACATGTACTGCACACTCCACCTCAGTGTCACTGCAGTACTGTGAATGATGCACCACCCAAATAATACCTACAACGTATGCAAAGAAACTGATGTACTGCTGTCTGTAACTGTAGAACCTCAAAGTCCTTATATATGGTAAGTGGAGCACAGGGATTTTGAAGCAACATATGCTGCCTTCAACACAAAATCATCCAGCCCAAACATATTTTAACAAGACAGTACAGAATCACATTCTCCACACATTACAAACGTATGGCTGTGGAAAAGAGGGGGTGTGAGTGTAGGACTGACATGCATGCTGTCCCAACCCATCCCCAATAGAGAATGTGTGGTGCATTTTCAAATGCAAAATGCAACAATGGAGACTTTGTATTGTTGCACACTTTAAATTGTGTTTGCAAGCAGTATGGGACAACATTACACCTGAAACGCTTCATCACTTGGTGTCTTTAGTCCCTAAATGTCTTTTGAATGTTTTGAAAAGGAACAGCAACATGTCATGCCTGCTGGTTCTCCTCTCGCCTCTGGTCTCCCGGACTCCAATTCCCATAACCCGCCACCTGATGTCACGTGTCCATCCTTGCCCAATCACACCCTGTTGCCTCGTTCTCGGTCCCCTGAATATTGATTAGTCATCTGACTTCATTTAGTCTTAAATACTTCTCTCTCGCACGACTCATTGCGAAGTATTGCCACTCTGTTGCATACCAAGTGTTCTCTCTCTGTTTGATCTTGTTTGTTACTCTGGCTTTGACCTTATTTTGATTCTCTGGTTTACTCCTGTTGTTTATTCCCTTTGGTACCTCTGCCTGGTCTGCTTGTCTGTTTGGTTTGACTCTTGCCTGTTTATTGACTCTGTCTCGGTTTAGCCCTCTGATTGTATTTCCTTGTTCTTTCCTTGTTCCTGTGTCTTGGTACAAACCTGTTTAATAAACTGTGCCTTGCTTTTAGCTCAGCGCGCGTCACAATCTGTTCGTCCACCGTCACACAAAATTACAAAGTCACAAATGTTTTACGGTCTCAACTTTTTTTTGACATATGTTGCAATGAAAATTAAAACAGCAGTTTGTTAAAAAAATTATATATACATATACTGTATATATATATATATATATTATATTTTAATGAGATAAAACATCAAATAATGTGCTGTTGGGTTGTTCTCAATTTAATACAGGTCAAAATGAATTTACAGATCACTATTTTCAGTTTTAATATTAATTTATAAATATGTATTTAAAGTAATGGTTTGGCAAATACATACATACATATATTTTTTTACTTTCATGCATCATTTGAAAACAGCAGCTGTTGTTTACATAGTGTGTCATAATGAATGGACTAACAGAAATCGCTCAAAATTGCTTGCAAAGAAGCTGGTTCCACTGACTTACATTAGGTTTTGCCCTCTCCTGTAAAGTTGCCATTTTGGAAATTCTTGTTTTCTTTGAACAGTGACAATATAGTGTATATCATTGTTTGTTTGTGTGTGTGTGTGTGTGTGTGTGTGTGTGTGTGTGTGTGTGTGTGTGTGTGTGCGTGTAATCTGTGTAATAATACATAAGCTTTTAAAACAAAACACCATCATTACAAAAATCGCAATACTGGTTGTCTAAACATCTAATTGGAAGAAGAGGTACTTGAGTATCATTTTAGAAATGCTGTTTTACTTTAGCACAGTCAGTTTCAAGATTTCTATTGGCTTTGTTTAATGTTTTTGGTGTCTTTTTCAATTACACATGTGTTCAAATTTCATTACAGACATACAAATTTCATTAAACTATGTTCACATCTGTGGAAAAAATCCTGTAATGCCATGTAATGTTACAAATATCATCGGCTCACTGATCAGATTGCAAAATATTAAGGAGTTGGCTCAGACATTCAGACATTCAACAGCTTATATTATCAATAACAGCAGCAGGTGCTGAAGGCAAAATATGGAATATTAGGCTATTTCTGTATACGACAACTTTAATATTTCATAATACAAGTCCTAAAGTGTCAGATCCATTTCTGATAAATGATGTCATTGCTGAAAATGGGTTTAGGAGAGGCAAAAGTCTTTGGTGAATATGGAAAAAGGCTCATATGGCTGTGATCATAACACACGTAAAGATGTGCATACAAACACGCCCACCTACCTACACACACATACACCCACAGGCACTCACATTACATCCTGAGCCTATAGGGAGACGCGGCACTGTAAACAAGGTAGACACTAATATCCCAGCAGCCAGATGGCATTTTATAAAACAAGCAAAAGCAGCGACTGGCATTACCCAAGTGTGCCAAAGGGGCCTGGATGATTTATTCATACCTTCACATATTCAGTGAAGGAGGGCGGCCCTCATAACTGCAGAGCATGCCATAAACCGACTGCAGTCTGAGCTGAAACCACGAATGTGCGAATGCATGTAATTGAAAGGAGATGGTAAATGATGTGGCTCTTTATGTGAGAGCACTCATCCGTTTAGCCTGTTCACGTACAGAGCAGGAAACTAAGATTCTGTAGCTGAGATGACAGCAATGTCTATGCCTGATTTAACGGCTGATTGATTGCTTGCCTGATCAATTCATTGATCTATCCATGCTCCACCCACAAACGTGTGCATGTCAAAGCAACTGTGCCTAAATTGGACATGGTTTACCGACAGTAAGCTGGCAGTAATCCCAAGTAAGCTAATGAGCTGTAGAGCGCAAAATATAGGTTTAAGAGTTCACAGTCTCAAAGTATGTTTCTGCTGGTTGCATTTGAAAGATCATATATATGTTTTCCTTGGATGCTCCATAATTGAGCTAACGTTGGCATTGCTGGTTCTAGCCTGATTATCTACACTACCATAGTCCAGCGCAGTTAGCATTAGGGTTGGGTAATATAACAGTAATATGGTTTTCATATTCAGCTTCGTATAAGCTCTGCGGTCACACAGTGAAAATAATGTCACTGAACTACTGAAATACATACATTCTGATATGCACCGCTTTAACAAAATAGACTTTCTTTAGAGTCAAATTTGATCAAATAAGACAAATGCGATTCATTACAGTTAATTACACAACATAGTGCACTTACTCACAGTGAATTGTTTTAAAGGAGCAATATGTATTTTTTTTGCTTCAAATATTGCAAAAGTAACTAAAATTATCAACAGAATGTGAAGAAATAACTTTGTTGACAGCATGAGCAAAACATCTATGCACTGTGTTGCAAAGATATGTACTGAAATTAGCATGCTAACCATTTAACACTGAAGAGACTGAAGAGAGGAGCAGCTACAACTTTATTAGCATCACAGCCCCAATAGTAACCTGTAAGTAGCAGCCATGCTGTGTGATTGTATCAATGTTTGCTGGTTGAAGCAGATGGTCCTAAACTGAGAGTTTCATAGTGAGGAACAATTTTAATTTACTGTGTGTTGATGTCCAGATGGAAAGCGAGTAGCTAGTATTGGGAACATTAGCTACTAGCACGCTCCAAGTAACTAGCGTTAGTGTAAATAATATAAGGGCGGAGCTTATTTACACAGAGGCTAATTTAATGTAGTCTATTTCCACATGTTGCTTCTGTGTGATCATTGCAGCATCTTGCTGTAGACCAGCCAATCAGAGCAGAGCTCATCTGATTATACACCGAAAAGGGGGGGAACAGCTCGTTTCATTCTAGCACCAAATCATAGGGTGTAAATGGGAGTGTAAAATTAAATCTGGACATTTTTCACCTCAAAGTCGTAAAGTTCAAGACCAAAGTGACATACCACCTATGCAGACATTGGAGAACAATTTTGAACATATGTTTACATCAAACTACATGTCAACATTATTGTAGGAAAAGTTCAGCTAAAGTTTAAGAGCATTTTACAACTTTAACATAGGGATTAAACTCACCTCAGCATGGCATTCTTGCCGTCGCTCCTTGTGCAACGAAGCTGCCGTGTTTGGTAGCCTATGTGAATATCCCATGATGCCTTGAGGCCTGTGTGGTGGTCATGGTGGCGGTGTTCAAACTGGAGGCTCTCAGAATGCCCTTTAGATGTATGCGAAAGTGCGGCTACTTTCTGCCCGCTCAGGCCATTGCTAAAGTTCACCGTGGTCCTTCCGCTGGGCAGCGCCCCTTTGCGTCTACAGGGACTCCAAGGCCCTGCCCACAAGCTGTAGCTGTGCTCCTGTTGCTCAGAGGGACAGTGGGCAGGATGGGCGCTGTCATGGCTACAAGGCCGGGTCTGACTAAGGCTGGGGCACTCCGCTCCCCCGTAAAGGGGAGGGGCCAGCACCTGCCGTGTGCGCTGCTGCAGGCCGGGCCCGCATGTGCGGCTGCAAGGTGACCAATCAGAGAAGGCCGAGACCACGCAGTCCAGTGGGCATGGCAACAAGCAGGCCTGCTCGAGCTCTGGCAAGGGAGAAAACGCCTCACACACGTGTGCACTTACGGCTGTGCCGTTAGAGCGACGTGCACATGTCACGGTGCGACTCTGCAGCCCGCGCTGTGCCGTCACACACCAGTTGGCTGGTAGTGGGGGGAATGGGTTGCAGGGACCCCACGGGGATGGCTGCCACTCGAACAGCTGCCGCTGCCACTCACACACCCTTAGGCAGGTGCGCCGCTGCGCCGGACGCTGGGAGAGGTGGCAGTTGGAGTGGTGCGTGCTCCAGCCTTCAGAGTGAACGCACCAGACTGACCGAACCTGCAGGCCAGGAGAGCCGCACTCCTGAGCTACACACACCCCCCACACACCTAGAGAGAAAGAGAGAGAGAGAGAGAGATAGTCAGGAAATAGAGTAAGAAACACAGTGTTCTTCACTTCAGAGGGCCGGTGTCCAGACACTCCCACTTGCCAACTCTGGTGTCTTTACTGTGGTGTTGATTGGTAGTACGTAATAGGTATTGTTTGGGTAGCCTGAACAAAGCTGAAGTTAGCCTCTTATACACCATGCTCTTTTCCAATGTTCTATTCCACCTTAAATGGTGCAGCAGTTACACTCTGGCAACTCAGGAAATTCCAAATACTTCAACTTTGAATGGCTGGTTATCCGAGCTGTTTGGTGAATGGTGAATGGAGACAGCAAGCTTTAACTGGAAGATGCAAATTTATTCCCAGATTTTTCTCCTGTTTGGGAACACAATAACTATGGGCTAAGAGTGGCAGGCCAACACTGTACAAGTACCGGATACCCCTAATGCTGATACCTTATGCTATTGCTAACATGTTTGTGAAGATATCATGCAAATGTCTCAATTACAGGAGTGAGAAGAAAACAAGAGTCGCAGCATCTACTCCCCGTGCAGGATTCACCCACCCACCAAGTGCCGTTTCAGAGTGATTACAAATAACTTGACAGGGATGTTAATAGCTTCTAATTTGCACCAGTACTGGGTCGTAGAGAGCCCTGGATTCTGCTGGATTCTTTTTGTTTACTTGGAGCCAAAGAGAACATTTCTTCTCACACTCATTTCAGCCAGAAGGTAAGAGCCGCACTTTATATACAAACACAAGATCAGACTGTAAATGAACTTGTAATGTCAAGTACATGTGCAACATGTAACATACATCCTAAACCTTTGCTTATACTATAGAATACATGCCATCACACTTATGAACAACTGACCACTACAATGCACTTTTCTCACTTCCTGTTCTTGCTGTATTGCACTTCTTATTTATCTTAGTAACAGTTTCACACAACACTCCATCCTCTGTACTGAGTCTCTCAGGCTGGTATTGTAAGGTATTGTGCGTTAGGATGTGTGTGTTTGTACGCTGTGAAATTCTGTCATTCTCTGTGCACTGTAAGCTAATGTAACCAAGACAAATTCCTTGTATGTGTAAACATAACTCGGCCAATAAAACTTGATTCTGATTCTGATAAAAAATGTGATGCAAATGCAGCATTATGTATCTTATTGTGAAATTTGCTTTACTACACGCCTAAAATATCAGCTATTTTTTTTTACTACCCACCATGAACAGTGAACGACAGGAGTCTCCTGAGATGTGTAATGTTCATAATGGTAAAACAGCAGTAAAGCTGGAAATAAAAAGGTTTCTTTGGGGATAATTTTGCCTTACAAAACCCTCATGCACATCTCGCCATGAATAGATTTAACCATAGCTTTAACAAAGTCAAAAACGTACTATATTTAAATGGTGTCTCAGCCATCAGGCAGCATATTGATACGCGTGTTTATCTGTGAGGAAGGACGAGATTGGTCACTGGTTGTAAAATGAATGGGCAAGCTTGTATTGCTCAACATGAAGTCTGTTGACAAGACCCACCGTTCAATAGAAAGAACCAAAAAATCGGCTTGCTGGTAAAGCTTTGTGCAGAAACAGGCCCCCAAACTGTGAATATCTGCATGTACGCGGTAGCAGGAATGCTATTTGAGCCAAACACTACAAGCTATTTATGACACTTTTGTCAGATATTACTGTGCTTAATTTGGCCCTCAGTTAAGTATTGTGGTCTTTCTCCATTCAACAAGATTGGTACAGATCCCCTGAGAGGACATAGAAAAACCCATGTCATTTTCTTTCTCTAACAGGTCCAAAAAAACCTCAAAATGTAGGAATTAGGAATTCCAATATAGGAATTTATAGGAAAACTCAACCACATTGCTCACTCTGCCCTGTAGATTGCATCAATACAGCATTCCACTTACTGTCCATTTTTCAACAATGCTGGATAATGTGTATCCATGACTGGATCTATTCTAATGGAAATCAACCGCTATATAACACTTAATTTGAAATCTATCTCAAATACAAATACATTGTTTCATTGCTCACCAGCAGACAGTGTTATACACTCATCGTCATGCACCCAGAAGGAATCAACCGACAGGAATGAAACTTGGTGGGTAGCTTTAACATTGTGAGACATGAGAATGATGCAAGTTTCATGCTTTGCCGCACATGTGACATAAGCAAGGACAGGCCTTATCGCTGCACCTGACTGACCCAACAGCCACGATTGCGGACATTTAGCGAGCAGTGATGCCCTCCATGAATCATCCTGTAAGTGCCAGCACCATTGGCAGACAGCTTCACGGCGCAGGACTACATGCACGCAGACGGTTACAATGACTGCCCTTAACACCACATCAATGTCACCAAGAAACAGAAACAACCTAACTAGACAAAATTTCATAACTCTAGGATAAACCCCCACGGTGTCCTAACTTCTGTTTAACTGTTTACTTCTATTGTTTTATGCAGCAACAAGCAGCAAAGAGTAACAGTATGTTAATCCCAGACACTGCAGACCAGACCACCATTGTTCCCTCTTATTACCTTAATGCTGATGAAAAGCCAGCAGATACAATTTGTTCACACTTGTCTTTTACTGTCGTTCCCTAAAGGTCCAGTTCTTTAAGAACTATGGCATTGAAGAATCACTTTCACTTCCCTCAAGAACAGAGGCCTAGCTAAGGTGTGGCCAGTGCCATCCTAGAATGAGGCATGCCCACCCTTCTGGCCACCCCAGTTCCAATGTGTTGGGAGTCTGATGATGATGTATTTAATAATTAGCGTATCCTGCTGTGATTGGCTGATTTGATCAGTAAACTGGTGAATGAATGCCCACCGGGTCATCTATGTGAGCTACATTAAACCATTAGGCTATGCAATGGTAAAATTGTTAACTGCCAAAACTGCCAAAAGTTCTAATTGTTTATTATGCTAGCTATTAAACTAATTGGCAGTGCACAACACTACTGTTATACGATTTATTAGGGTTGTGCATTGCTATTGTTATCCGATGGTATATCCTTTTCTTTTTGGTACACATTTTTTGTCTGTTTTTTGTCGGTTAAATCCCGCAATATTTTGAGATATTGACACTGTTCCGACTCTGGAATGTTCGGCCTGATTAGGAATGGTGTGCTTGTATACAGTTTTTTGATCCTATTTATGGTTTTCAGAAAAAAAAAAAATTTAATTCTGCAGATGTTCCCTATTAATAATGAATGGGATGGAAAAGTACACGTTCATCTAATGTACTTCTACTTGACTGACAGACACATACACTTTCACATACACTAAGAGCAGACCCCCGAGCATCATATCAATGTTGGTCGCACTCGTCTGTTTGTCGTTTTTCCCCTATCCCTCATATCTCCCATGGAGTCCTATTCCTTTTCAGCCCCTCTCAAGCCCTATTGTTTCCTTTACCCGACAACCACCAAACTGCATGTACTCACTCAGGGCAGGACAAACTGACAAGCTCTAATCCACAGCCATCTTCTATTTGTTGTTCATTCATCCCTCGTTCCTCCAAAAGCAAGCACATCCTAGCAACAGCCTAGCAGAAAGTTCGGACCGTTGAAGCGGCACAGCCATTCTGCATTTCCTTCAGGGAGTGCACTTTTCTAGAAGAACTGGACTTCTTCTTCTTCGTCCTCTTCTTCTTCTTCTTGTTCTTCTTCTTATTATAATTATTATGTTTTTTTGTCCACCAACTAGTCCTGGAGTTTTCCAGATATTGACACTGGTCTAAATACAGAATGTCTGATCGGAAATGGTCTGCTTGTATATACAACTTTTTCATCCGACATATGGTTTTCCTAAACCTTCCGAAAATTTTCACATTAAGAATGAATGGAGTGGTAATCTGCACGCCCATCTACAGACCCCCCAACCACAAATTCAATGTAGGTCTGACCTGCGCTTACCTGTTTGTCTTTTTTTTCCTTTTTTCCTTCACCCCTGAATTTCCTCCCATAGAGTCTTATTAATTTTGTCCCTACCTAAATTTCCTTTAATCTACAGTCACCAAACTGCATGTTTGCACTCAGGGAAGATCCCCAAGCAGTAATCCACAGCCATACTGATCCACAGTGCTCTAGGTGTCATTTATTCATCCCTCCTTCCTCCCATACACCCCTATTCATGTTTCACACACATTAGCAACTGGCTAATGTTACAATGTCTGCGTGTTATTTAGGAAATTCAGATTTCTAGTTACTTCATATGTTACTAAATATGTGCATTTTGAAATTGAATATGCATTTTGAGATTGAACGTGGCCCGGTAGATACAGGGGAGATATGAAACACAGTCTTGTGGTTCTCCTGCACAGACACAACCAGTTCAAGTCTTCAGATAGCTACCAGGTTTAGCATGTGTGTTAAAGCAGAGAAATCACCAGACTGTGTTGAACTCTGACCTTGCAAGACTGGAACCGATGACCCCTGCTTTAGCTGCTCAGTCGGATGATCGGTGGTGCGAAACATATGCACAAAAACAACACACTAGAAACGAAGCAAGAAAATGAGAATAAAAATCAGTATCTAGTCAGTGCCAGATTAAAACCTTGCCCCTTTATCCCTTTCTCAAGTACAGTCCTGGCTCTCACTACAGCAAACAACACTGGAAATTAATAATGTTTCTTCCTTCTTTTGGAAATTTTGGAGTTGCCAGACATGTACAGACTCCTCCCCAACTCCCTCAGGTGCTTCTTAGCCAACTCTGGCTCTTCCTCACATACAAAGAAATACAATTATGCAAATACCATAAAAGTACCAACATGCATTAACTGAACATGAAGATAAAACTATTAGCAGATAGCAGAGCCCAGCTGAAACACGTTTCATTCTGTTAATTACGTTCATAGCGGCAGGAACAAAGGACTGTTTGAACCTTGTTGCTTGAATTCCACCCCGCAATATTGTACCTCATTGACTGCTCTTGAACTTCTGATGGAGGACGAGTGAATGGCTGTCCTCATGATCCTTAGCCAGTACCTCCATTCAAAGCAGCGCACTAAGCCTCACTTATTCTGATTGTAATATAATACAGACATACAGTAGGTTTCAGAGCATAAAGGAGCATGACACCCAACGTCATGCTCCAACAGTGGGAGTGGAGCTCATATGAAAGGTAAGACCAATCTCATTACTGCATGACAGGCCCAGAAAGTAGGGCTCAAATAGCACATGATAAGACGAGAATCTTCCTGCCACTATACAGACAGGAGACTGACATCATCACGGAATAATACATCAACCTGACACTGACTCATATATCAGTGTCACAGCGATGCGACCGGGAGGGGGGGGGGGCCGAGGCGGACATCAAAAATGAATGCTTCAAACAGATTAAGACAGCATGACATCACCGTACATCCATATGGAGAGTCAAAGGTCCAGGCTTCAAATGGCTCCCAATTCCCTAAACACAGCCCCATTCATGATATCATCAAAGACCCGCCCGGTCTGTGTTGCACAAAACATACTAACATGGAGAAAAGAGAGGCATGTGGATACAAAGTCAGCCCTTACATTTGGCACTCATTTATAAGCAACACGCCTCACTGAACCCAG
Organism: Semaprochilodus insignis; assembly: GCA_034552555.1. Classification (NCBI taxonomy): domain Eukaryota; kingdom Metazoa; phylum Chordata; class Actinopteri; order Characiformes; family Prochilodontidae; genus Semaprochilodus; species Semaprochilodus insignis. The sequence goes on from CM067489.1 coordinate 24,926,528, forward strand.
GTGTCAGACTTTTTCACTGTGGGACTGACTGAGGTGAGTCTGATTGGTTATGCATATCAGACCCACAGGAAGAATATTCCTCCCCAGTCTATCCAATTATTCTATTGCCTTGTAGAGAAATTATATGCCTTTCACGATTGGGGAGGTGGGGATCGTGGGATTGTTTGAACGCTAGGGATTGACAAATGATACTGATATCAATACGGACAATGCTTATTGATGCCAAAATACTGAAACTCTGATTAATAATACTCTCCATAATTTAGGCTATCTTAGAGATTTATGTTATGTTATCTAGCTACCAAATTTAGATTCAGTACAGACTCATCTTAATATTAGTACTTACCCCCGAAAAGATGATATACTAGAAAACTGCTATAGACCAGCATGGTCACCAGCAAAACTAGCATATGTTCTGTGGATGTGGATGGAAACATAGAATTATTAGGGTGGGAGCAAAGTGGGTATGACATTGTATGTGTGACACGTGTGTGACACGTGTGTGTGTGTGTGTGTGTGTACATGTGTGTGTATGTATATATATGTGCATATACATACTTATATATTACACAGTACACTGTATATACAAGCAATAATCGACCATGACATTAAAACCACCTTCATGTTTCTACACTCACTGTCCATTTTATCAGCTCTACTGACCATATAGGAGCACTTTGCAGTTCTACAATTACAGACTGTAGTCCATCTGTTTCTCTGTATACTTTATTACCCTGTTCTTCAATGGTCAGGACCCCCACAGGACCACCACAGAGCAGCTATTATTTAGTTGGTGATACTAACATGGTGGTGGCATGTAAGTGTGTGTTGGGCAGAGTGCATCAGACATTTTTTTTAAACCTAAGAATTGTGAATAATAAACCTTAGTATGTAATAAGCCTGCTTTTTAAGGCATTACCTTTTATTTCTAATTAGTGAAATAGAAAAATTTATCATGAGTTCAATGTTGTCCCAGTCTGTGTGCTTGTCATACAAGTGTGCTCTCACCAAGACAAATTCCTTGTATGTATAAAATACTGAAATAAAGATTCTGATTTTGATTGTTTTAGCTACATCCTGCATTTTAGAGCAGGAAGCAGCTTCCCAGGACCTCATTGCCACATGGTGAGCAGTTAGATCCCATTGTTTTGAAATAAATGTGCCCCAGTCTCTGAAAATCAGTGTTATGTGAAAGTCACATTAAGAAGCCACATTTTCTGCAGTTAAACTGTTTTACTCTTTTAATGAAAAATATGATGATTGTATGTGTGTATAACTGTTCAGTGCTGCGTTTGCTAGTCATGTACTTGCTAGTGTTTTTAAGTTCTGCTTAAAATTAGCTAAAATTGTATTTACTGATAACAGTCAGTACTGAAACATCTGAATATGTGAAGGAGGTGCAGGATCCATTATAATAGGTGTTGGATTCAAACTGGGAGTTGAAAGGCCCTGAGGAGGACCACCAGAACACAGCATTTACCTCAATTTTTTCTTTTTTTTTTCTTTCCTTCATATAGAATAAGATACAGACAGCTCTTCCTTTTAAGCACAGTTACAAACTGATCATCATAGCAGGCTAATGCTCCAGCATTCTAATTTAGCCCTTAGCAATATCTAGCAGATGCCGCAACATCAATTTGCTAGTACTGGAGAGATGCAAACTGTTTCTGACGGTCCTTGTTAAATTAAACACCTTTTATAGACAGAGAGCTGCCACTTCCCTCCACATAAACTTTTAAAATGCTAACTTAGCCTACTTAGCTCACTTTATTTTAACATGCTTGCAGTCTGGCCACCTCCAATTACTTTTGAACTTACATTTGAATGGAGGTATATGTATATTATATCTGAGCATCACGTAATGTTTACATGAATGTGCACAATGCATATATCTAAAAAAAAAAAAACGAAGACACCTGAAATTTAGGCTGGTCTATCTTACGTTATAACAGTATTAGAGACACTTTGGCACACTCATCATGCCCGTGACTATTTGTCTGCACTATATATCTGCACTCTATCCTCTTAACTTTTAACTCATTTCCCTGCATTAAGTTTAATTACACCCTACTAATTACTCCTAACAAGTTCAACATGCTCAGCCCAGTATCAGTTTCCAGTGTATTTGTGTTTGTTCTCACAGCTGTGCCAAACGTGCAGGTACCAGGCAGCCTCACTGTTAGATCTACTCATTTTAATGGGGGAATAAACGCTTGCTTTCAGACCGCTAGCAGTGGGCAAAAGGTCACCACATTGCATAGGGACCTGCAAAGCTTACTAAAGTATTATATCCATTACATGTGTGAGAACATGGTGCTTGCATTTGTTATGCTGAAGGACTCTGGAGACATACACTCATCATAAAAAGAATAGTTGCACACAGAAGGAAGTGTCGGATCACAGTGCTATTAGGAAGGAACATAAAAGACGTCTCGGCATGGAGTTGTAGAGGTTCCTAATGGTGTCCTGTGATAATCCATCCCATGCAGCTTGAATTTTCTCACACAGTTCCTGCAGATTGTGCGGTAGGGGTGGAGGTGGAGTTACACCAGGCCTTCTGGACATGTGACGTGTGACAACAAACCATTCATCTTGCCGCTGACCACGGTGCCTCCACACATGGATTCGTTGGTTGTCTCCACCAAGACAAAAGCAGGACTGGTGACTGTAGATGACCCAGTGCCATTCCGAGTCACTCCAAGACAGTCTGGCATGACACCATTGCAGTCTTTGGCAACGTTGATGTGGTGTTAAGGGCATAAGGGCATTATTGTCATAATGGTCTATGTGCATATGGTCAAGACACCATTAGGAACCTCTACAACTCCTGCTTTGGCAAACATGGCGACTCGACACTATACTGAGAGACACTACTTCTGTATGTGTAGCTCAATAAATATTGTCCATATCACTCTAAATGTATCATAATTTATAGTTCCTGGTAACCTTTACCTTCCTTCCCAATAGCACTGCAATCCCACACTTCCTTCCGGGTGCAACAATTCTTTTGATGATGAGTGTCTATACACGTCAAATCTTTTGAGTTTGTTGGGAGGCTGCAAAGCGGAAATCTGGTTATTGCCAGACCCAGAGTTTTCCCGTTAACTAACTACCCCAGTGCATGTAAACGTGTTGAACAAATTACTGACAAGATCTGATTTTCTGTCTGATTAGTAAGTGCATGTAAGTGCACTCATGGTTAGAAATCCAGGCTGGTTTATATTCCATCCAGTATACTTAAGCCTGATTTACAGCAGATTCCACAATAGACGTTGCCTTTAATCTGTTCTATGCTAAAAAAAAATCACAAGATATACTCGCACAGCGTTACAGGCCATAGTTATTATTTACAAGGGTTTCAACAGTTCCTTTCCTAAGTGGAGCTTATTACAGGGAAGCGCATAGTAATTCTCAACGTGCCCGGGGCGCACATTAACTTGTTCCACTCCTTCCACTTATTCCAGCACAAAAAAAAAAAAACAATAATTAAGTTTGGGATATCTGTGTTTTACACCGCTCCTTTAAAAGCTTACATTATTATGCATTTGTAAGTGGACATAATGGCTACAGGAAGGTCAACTGCTGCAGGCGAGAAAGGCAATAGAAACAGCAGTTTCAAAAAAAGGCACACAAAATGAAGTGGACTCTGCTTTAACAATGGAAGAAGAGCAACAATCACCAACCCAACGATGTCCATTGGAGTGCTTTGTAGAAAATCGTTATTGTGTTGGCGCTCAGCCTTTGCTGGAAGTCAGCGCCTCACTCGAGAGGCCCTATTCTAACGCAGCTACTAACTTGTGCGTCTCGGAGGGGGAAGATATTCCATCTCTGCTCTGTCAATCAGGCAGTTGTCATGGCAACGGCCAGCAGACAGATGGAGCGAGAAGGAGAGGGTAAGAGGAGCGTTCCCCTTCCACTGTGGGTGTCACCGAGGGTTAAAGCAGTGTGCTCTGATGGGGTTATGCCGAGGACAGAGGGGGATGTGTGATGCCACTGGGTGGGATTGGTTGGGTCACTGGGTTTTAGTGAAGAGCAGGGAGCAGGAAAAAGCGGGGCCTGAGTAGAGCTATTACTAGATATTTCAGCCCTTCAGGTCACTGTATAAGTTCATTGGACTATGAGTTATCTGCATGCAAGGAAACCAATTAGGGGATGCACAAGGTAATTTACCATCATTTCATCACCCTGTCCAATACATGCCAGTTTTCTGCTGCATCGGTCTCCACAGAAACAAATACAGCACAGCCCAAAGCTATACAATCCCTCAGCTGGTCTGCCTGACCAAGACTTATTAACAGCCAGATTTTTAAAGATCTGAAGCAAGAGTAGAGCCTGATTCTCTCCCCTCTCTCTCAAAGATGAAAGCTTTAAGTGCTGTTTATCTGATGGTGGTGTTTGTCTGGGTCTATAACATTTCTGAACTCCAGGAAACCCCTGTTTGTTTTTAGTGATCAATATTTTTTTATCTTATATTTTGTTAATCACTCAGCACAATCACAAAGCCTTTATCCTTCCCCCACCCTATCGGTGCCCCCATCTGTACATTACATTGTTGACAATATATTAAAAAAAAAAGGTCTTAATAAAAACATAAAAGATGAAATTAAAATAATTATACACTTGCCATTGACAGAATAGTTGTAGCCAGAAGGAAGTGTCAGATTGCAATGCTACTGGGAAGGAAGATAAAGGTTACCAGGAACAATAAATTATGATAAATTTAGACTGATATGGGCAATATTTATTGAGCTACACATACAGAAGTAGTGTCTCTCAGTATGGCGTCGGGCCGCCATGTTTGCTAACGCAACATGCCAGATGGGAGTTGTAGAGGTTCCTAATGGTATCCTCCAAAAATCCATCCCATGCAGCTTGAATATTCTCAATCAGTTCCTGCAGATTTTGCGGTAGAGGTGGAGGCGAAGTCATCAGGCCTTCTGGACATGTGACGTGTGACAACAAACCGNGTTGTAGCCAGAAGGAAGTGTCAGATTGCAATGCTACTGGGAAGGAAGATAAAGGTTACCAGGAACAATAAATTATGATAAATTTAGACTGATATGGGCCATATTTATTGAGCTACACATACAGAAGTAGTGTCTCTCAGTATGGCGTCGGGCCGCCATGTTTGCTAACGCAACGTGCCAGATGGGAGTTGTAGAGGTTCCTAATGGTGTCCTCCGATAATCCATCCCATGCAGCTTGAATATTCTCAATCAGTCCCTGCAGATTTTGCGGTAGAGGTGGAGGTGAAGTCATCAGGCCTTCTGCACATGTGACATGTGACAACAAACCATTCATCTTGGTGCTGACCACGGTGCCTCCACACATGGATTCATTGGTCATCTCCACCAAGACGAAAGCAGGACTGGTCACTGAAAATGACCTGCTGCCATTCTAAGTTGCTCCATGACAGTCTGACACAGCACCATTGCAGTCTTCAGCGATGTTGCTGTGGTGTTAAAGGCAGTCGCTGTAATAATTTATGTGTATGTAGTCCTGCACCGTGCAGCTGTCTGCCAATGGTGCAGGCACTAACAGATTGACTTTTTCTTGTAAGTAACATCATGTAATGATTTTACCTGTACCAAATAGCAACTCCAAAAATCATTCTGAGGCTACACTGACTTATAATAGGGGCCCACTGCAGTGCTGTGTAGCTTCGGTAAAAGACAAAGAGAGAGTGACCAAGCAACAGATTGGATAGGACTAAATCTTAGACTGGCCTTTACTTGTTGGTCAGAGCTAACTAAGATAAAAGGATGTAAGACAGTCTCACAGCACAATGAAAATCCGACAGCAGAGTGTTCATCCCATTGCCAATGTTACCTATGAAAGATCGGGATATCGGTTGTAACCTTATCCGTGTCATCCCTCAGGTTTATAGTTTTTCCGCATGCCAAACATCAACTAATCTCAATCCTGCTTCAGGGCAGCGTGCAAGGAAGTAAATTCAGTTCACGGCAAAAAGTTAATTCAGTCTTCAGCAGTCTCACGCCAGTCTGCAACCTCCTGTGATAAAGTCCTGTAATGTTGCTGTACCTTGTACGTTGACATGGTTCTTTCTCCTCTGACCTTGTCTTTGCCAGTGTTGTGGTGAATTCCCACTCCCCGGATACATTATCTGACACCCCCCTTTGTGTGCGTCACACAAGCGTACGGATGCTAGAGATTACACTCATGATTTCAGTGGCTTACACATAGAAACAACCAAATCTGTATCGGTATATATGTGTTATGCATGTGAATGGAAAGAAGTACAGGATACTGGATCCTTCAGCTCAGCAACATGTAGAACTGTCCATGTGGGGGGCTCAAAACATGATTTGTATTTACGATTTGTATTTACAGCAGTGTAAAAGTGACTTACACAAAACTGCAACTGAGCAAGAGCATAGAATACCAGTCTCACATAATAAAGCTTGGCTGGTAATGACCTAATGACGTGTGGTCTCTGACTTTTGCAGAGGTCTGTCGGTTAAAGAAAGAGTTCAGCAAAGAAATCGAATGAGGTTTTCTTATATTTCTAACAACTAGGCTATTCAAAGCTTATGAAAATCACAGCTGCTTCTACTTTTTGTAGTCACATTGCAAAATTTTGTCCATTTCTGTAGATAACAGTATGTCATATAGCCCCAAAAGCTGCATATTGAGGTCTATTTAAGGTTAATTAACAACTCGACATCGTTTGAGGCACATGTGTGAAGATTTAGGCATGCAGTTTGCATGATGCTACCATGCTTTTGCTATCGGTTAGCTCCATTAGCCTTGTAGCTCCATCAGAAGCAGACTTCAAACATGGGTTATGTCCTGGCTGATTGGTTTCATTGGACAAAAGTGGAAAATTGTGCACATAAAGTGTTCTTTTCTTATGTGTGTGTGTAAGCAGAGCCAGAGCACAGCTGGCTTGAAACAGCTCTCCCAGAGGAGAACTTCTTAATGAGAGAGGAGGTAATTTCACCCCTGTTTAAGTGTTCCTGCTGAAAAGAGCAAACTGGATGTTCACCATCACTGCTAGACAAATGCGTAGCTGGGGCAGCGTGTCACACTCTCGCTCTCTCTCAATGTTCCTCTCTCTATCTCTGTCTTTCGCAGGTTTGACATGGTGTGAATGTGACTCATCTATTTTGCAGAATCAAATCAGAACGGCTCACTGTGCCATGCTGCTCACAGAGTTCTCCTATTCAGCCCCTAAATATCACCCCTCCAACCAAGAAAGCCTTTTCTGAAGCAAGCCAGAGCAATTCAGCAGAAACGTGTGTGCATCTCACCTCCCACCCCCCAATCTATCTCTCTCCCTGATAGAAGCTCCCTGAAAGAAGACTTTTCAGCTTCCCTAAAATGGAACAAAATGAGATTGGTAAAGATCCTTTCTGCACACAAATTTCTCAAAGTATAATGTGCTGATGGCCACTCTGCTATGAGGGTCCATTCTTCTATTGTCTCTTGACATTGACCTCCCATTGCCAGCTGCTGGTAGAGGAAGAGTCATTAATGAACTGCAGTAATTTGTAAGCTATTACAAATATCATATTACAAGGCCAAATAGGTCAGCCCTCGAAATGCTAGTCAATTAGTAAGCTCCCGCCTGACTGATCCATTCCACCCAATTAGGTGAGTAAAGCAATCATTGATGTGTGATATAGGTTAGGTTAGGATTTTAATTCTGTTCTAGCATCGTGCCTGACCCTCCCCGCTTTATGATGTCCTCGTTTTGGGGGTGAGATGTCCTCCTTTTTGGGATTATGAAAGTGGTCACCCTAACTGCCATAAACAAACCTAATGTGTGGAACCATTCGCCTATTTCCACGCTGCTCTAGATTCCTCCTCTCCCTGTTTACTGTTTATGCTCTAGAATGTTCTTTCCCTGTTACACTTCAGGAGGGTTGCTCTCCATACTCACCATTCCAGAATGTTCTCTTCATTTACCTGGCTCTAGAATGTTGTTCCCCTGTCACACTTCTAGAAGGTTGCTCTCCATTATCAGTGTTTTAAATAGTTCTCTTCATTTACCTGGCTCTAGAATGTTCTTCCCCTGTCACACTTCTAGAAGGTTGCTCTCCATTATCAGTGTTCTCTTCATTTACCTGGCTCTAGAATGTACTTCCCCTGTCATACTTCTAGAAGGTTGCTCTCCATTATCAGTGTTCTCTTCATTTACCCGTCTCTAGAATGTTCTTTGCCCATCACACTTCTAGAAGATTGCCCTCCATTCTCACTGTTCTAGGTCATTAGGCTTTCTCTAAAGGCCTAGAAGTCCCTGAGGGTTCCCCTCTCTTGATGTATTTCAAAATGAACCTCTTTCCAATTATGTCTTTATCTTCATCTTCATGTACTTCATCTCTTTCTTTATGTACATCTTCATCGTCATATTTGCCTTCATGTTTGTTTACGTCTTCTATACCTTCATTGTTATCAGTGTTGCTCTCTTCATTTTTAACTGTTCTCTTTAGGCTTTTTCACCATATAAAAGCACCTGAATCTGCAGCGCTGCACTTCTTCCAGAGCTCCCTGTCCTTTACTGTTATCATCCCTTAATTGNTGTTCACTGCACTGGAGCGTAGTATTTTCCTGCTCTAATTCACACACACACACACACACACACACACACACACATATATATATATGTATATATATATATATATATATACGTACAATAGAAATATTGCTCCATATATATATTTATTTATTTATTTATTTATTTTGGTGCTTCTTTACATAGTACTTTTTATTTAGTACTGAATATTTCTATTGTAATCATTAATACTTGTAGTCTGGGAGGTAGTGCAGAGTTTCATTGTACAGTGCAACTGCTTGTTTCTCTGTGCCTAGGACAATAAACTTTGAATCTTATGCTTTATTAAAAATGTGCACTTGCGCAGGCATGGATCTACAACCTTGTACATGGTCATTGTTAAAAACATGCTTACATTTAAAAAGTAACCTGAAAGTACAGGATTTCCAATAGTATGTCTTCATTTTACTCGTCACATTGTTTATTTTCAGGTTTAAATTAAAAAAGAAACTCGACACGGTCTGAGACTTTTGGACCCCTGTGTAGCTAATAATGCTATTAAAGCATAATCAAACTTTAATCAACATGAAACTCATCAACACTGATGCAAAATATACTGTATCTCTTAGCAAACAGCTGTTTTAATGAAACCTTTAATGAACAAACGTAAACTTAAATAGCCCTCTCAGAATGATGATGTATTGTACAACATCAAAGGGTGTTGTACATAAAAGAACAGATCTCAGGAACACTGCTGGCTAGAGACGTACTTTACTTTTCCCCAAAGGGTAGTGCTGTGGAGGGCCGTGGTGTGATTGTATCCTGACATATGTGACTTGTCAGAGGAATAACTCTACCCTTCCAGGCAAAATAAAAGTAAGTCTCTAGTATGCAACATTCCTGAGATTTTTATCCTTTCATGTACGACTTCCCTTGATGACGCACAAGACATTGTGGAGGGTGTAAATTATGAAAAAAGGTTTTCATACAATTAAAGGGCTTTTATGAATCCAACATAATTTACTTAAGCTGCCTAAACGTAATCTGCTATCATATTTCAAACTCAACTCATCAAGCTTTGTAGCATTTGGTTTATTGGTGTTAATGTAACTTATTTTATATCCAGCTGATCCAGACTTGGTGCCAAAGTGGTCTTTTCTGATTAGAACCACATTCTGCAATAGAGAACATGGTAACACATCCTTGCAGTCAACAATAATAACCCTTGAATGACCAGAATATACAAAATAAGCAAACACCTGAGGGAATATAGCCTAGAGGAAAAGACAGCACAGATATGCAATTAGGTGGAGCCAGGAGCAAACAGGAAAGATCACTTAACAAGGTTATATGGACCAAAGAAACATTTATCAATGAAATGTTCATTATGAGATGAAATGATTATAACCAACAGCAGTGCCAATATAAGGTCTGCTGTTACTGATGTCAATTGGTATGAGAAATGCCAGTATAAAATAACTTTTAAAATAAAAATTTACACTCATCATCAAAAGAATAGCTGCACCAACTGTTGCACCCAGAAGGAATCCACCAACAGGAATGGAATCTCTTAGCTGCACATGGGGCATATGCAAGGACAGGCCTTATCACTGTACCTGACTGACCCAACAGCCACAATTATGGGTCATTCAATGAGCAGTGATGCCCTCCATGAGTCATCCTGCTGGTGCCAGCACCATTGGCAGACGACTGCACGATGCAGGACTATATGCACGCAGACCGTTACAACAGCTGCCCTTAACACCATGTCAATGTCACCAAAGACTGCAATGGTGTCGTGCCAGACTCTCATGGAGTGACTCAGTAACGAGTCCCGGTTTTGTCTTGATGGAGATGAACAACGAATCCGTGTGTGGAGGCACCGTGTTCAGCGCCAAGATGAACGGTTTATTGTCACACATCACATGTCCAGAAGACCTGGTGTCACTCCACCTCCACCCCTACCGCAAAATCTGCAGGAACTGTGTGAGAATATTCAAGCTGCATGGGACGTATTATCACAGGACACCATTAGGAACCTCTACAACTCCATGCTGAAACGTCTGGCATGTTGCATTCGCCATACTGAGAGACACTACTTCTGTATGAGTATCTCAATCAATATTGCCCATATCAGTCTAAATTTATCATCATTTATTGTTCCTGGTAACCTTTATCTTCCTTCCCAATAGCATTGCAATCCCACACTTCCTTCTGGGAGCAATTATTCATTTGATGATGAGTGTATTTGAGTGTATTTGTATTTGAATATGTGAATTCTTGCTTATTTGGAAAGTAACAAAGGCAAAGTTGTCTTCAAACTTCTGGTGGGCGGCTCAGGCCTTCACAGTAAGCTGTTGAAGCATGAGTAAACATCAAGACTGTAAGACTGTTGGAATAAACCCCCAGAGAGCGCAGAGGATTTTCAATCTCAACCTCATTTCCCTCCCCAAACCCTTTACAAGACAGGGACAGGGACATACAGACAGCCGGAGAGATCTGCCAATTTAAGAAGAAGCTTGTTCTCAGCGTCCATTAAGGATTTCTTCGGAACCAGCCCAATTTGGAAGGCAGAGACAATGGAACATCACTAACAACCCCGAACCCTAAGCCATGTGGGCAAACTGTGTGTGTGTGTAGGTGGCACTGATTGCTTCTTATCCCACCGCCACATTAATTACTGCATACAAGAAAATGAAAGAAGAGGGGTGTGCTTAATTAATGAATCAAAAGCAAAACAAAAGACGGACGGAGATAATTGCACTGCGTGATACACGGCTTGTATCGGGGGCTCATTTCGGAGCCGCTCCTGTTCTCCTCTGAGGAGAGGTTATCTCTTCCTTTCTTTTTTCCCTCTCTTTTTCTTTGTTTATCTCTCTTTCTCAGACTCTCGAACAAAGAGAACAGACAGAAGAAAGAGTAACAGGAAATGATGGGGAATAAATGAATAAATAAATTAATATACCATATAGAAAAAGCCCTGAAAAAAGTGAACAAGAGAGAGCAGAACTGACAGAAAGAGAGTGAGAGATTTGGAATACAATGTATAGCTTAATGACACCTCCATAGGCCCACTTTATGCATGTCTGCCTGTCAGTTTGTCAAACCCATCAAACCCACTGCTTGCAATTTAACGTCAAACCAGACAGGCCGGAGCTGTCCGTCTAAAGTTGTCATGGTGATGGAAATGTCTTGTAAGTAGCGAGGCGGCTAGTCTGGTAATGAAACGTTGGAGCACAAAGCCTCATGGGATAGAGAAAGTGAGCTAGAACAGTGCGTCTTTATCAACAAGTGTCGTTTTCTCTCTTGTCTGACCACATAAATAGAGATGCCAGTCAAGCATCTACTCTTAACAAACATCCACTATGGTACAAAAGTTTGGACTGACTTGTCATACTAACAGCTCTAACTTTACTTAATAGTAACTTGCACAGTATAGATAGGAATATTACAGAATTGACACAATTAGATATTCAACATAGACTGAAAAATGTTGAACTGCAAGTTCTTACTTCTGCAAATGTCAGTTGGCACAACCAAAAACAAAGGACTTTTATTTTGACGTGCTTTACGTCAAAGAGGGCCCAGGGTGTTGTTTCATAATGAAGACCCAAAATGACCTTCATGGTCAGTAGCCCTTTCACAAATTTTCTAAAGAATGTGATTTTTAAGTGGTTTTGATTAGCATGGCTCAGTTTACCTCTTCAGGTTGTACAACCTCATTAGGAAGAACATGTGCAATTATAAATCGCTAATAATAGTAATGTTTAAATAAAGTATAAACTCAAATTCAAGGACAAAGGTTTCTACAGGTGTCTAAATATATTCCTGTTTAATTTAAAATTAGTCTGAAAAGTCAGGTGGCACCACCAGTAAGTCAAATGTCGAAATCAGACCACCAACACTGTTTTATTAACTGAAATAAGCAATTACAAGCTTTGATAACGTTCACTTTATCTGAGATATTAAATGCATGTAGATAAAAATGCAAATATAAAGAGATGCATAATTCTTTTTAGACTGAGTATAAGGTGAGTCCCATACCATACTGAATTAGCCTACATTGGATGAAGTACTTGTTAGTGTAGAGTCAAGTTAAACTGTTAAAATTTAGCGTAGTTAAATGGCATGCATTAGCTTGTGTTGCTAACTACATTAGTTACCTTGTTTTGAATAGCACCGCAATAACACCCCAGTGGAGAAGAGTAGGTTTTGTTCTAGGGCAGAACAGCTGTAAATAAAGAACATTTCATAGTTTTGATCCACGCTTCTCATTTGTCTCAATAGCAGTCTGTTTAGCATGGAATCACATCTATAGGCTATCGCACCTGAGGAGCTCACATTTCCAAGTTGTTCCAGTCTTTTTGGCTGTTTGAGCTGTAGCTGAATGCCCTTGAAAGATAAACATCCACTGTGCATAGATCTTGTTCTATGGGCACTGTATCAGTCCATGGTACAAGAAATGCCACCCAGATCTGTCTATGAAATAAAGTTGTATCATTCAAAACAACAGACTGCATTCCCAAGTGCTGAGCAGCTCAGCCAAACACCCTGTGCACATACACCATAGGACAGTCTCTCTACAGCGCATTTCACTAAGACAGTTTTAGTATTATTGTTTATATATTGTTATTATATTCAGTCAAACAGAATTTAAAGCCACTTTTGTCCTTCATGTTTCCATTAATATTAAGGTACTTAAGCAGAGACATACCCTGTTATACAGGCATTTCTATTACTTTGGAATCATCTACAGCTCTGTTCATGCTTCTAGACACATCTGACATGTATAATGTAGAATCATATGGGAATATGTGTCGGTACATATATCTGCAATAAAAAAATAATTCTTTAATTGTTGGTGGTTACCTCACATCACTAGCAAGCATACAAAACTAGCTTGTCCATTTGCTTTAGATAGGTGACAACCATTATGTCAAAATATAAGAAATAAAATATAAATATTGAATTGCATTGTTATTACTGATGTGTTGTTTATGGCCACACTAACATGGATTTTTACTTGAATAGTTTCTATGTGCCAGAAAGAACTTGTAAAAATGTCCTTGTTTTTGGCCATTTGTTTGCTTTTTACATGCAGATCAATAATAAGTGGTGCTGCTCTCTCTCCTTGTCTAGTACTTCTCCAGCCACAGCCCCCTGCCCACTCCACCCCACTTCTCTTTGTTTTGACAGACAGGGCCATTTGCAGCATCCTGCTAATGACATCAGCCTGGGCAAAGAGCCGGACAAAACGATCTAAAATTAGGTGCTTGAGTGGCCGAACAAACCTGGTAATGGTGTGAGCATTTATACTTTCATCCGCTGTCTTTTCTCATCCTCTTATCCTGCTACTACAGTGCCAGGGCTGCCTAGCAAAGCCGGGGTCAAGCTCACCAAGAGCGAGATCTTTAATACAATACAGTCAGGTAAAGAAGACTTTGCTGCTGCAAAGTTTTGGCAAGCGATTTCCTCTTTCATGTTGCAATAAAGCTCTAAAGTCGTGTGTCATTCTGCAGATGGCATCATGCCCAAATTAGCAGCTCTGGGTCTAAGATGGATTTCATTTAAAAAAAAGAAAAGGTTTTTGGAAAATGGCCACTGCGCCACTCCATGGCATACAAAAAGTTCCAAACCCGATATGTTTTATACTACAAACATTTTTCTACTGAGTGTCACTGTCACTCTGAACTACTAAGGTCGCTGAGGAGTTGAAATATGAATATTGCTATATCCTAATAGCACACTCTTTTACCACCAAATCAACTTCATAAAACTTGAAAAAAAAAAATAGTTGGGGTATTCTGGGATAGTTTGGCTGTTTTTTGGGGTATTTTGGCTGGTTTGTTTGAGGTACTCCTAAGATACACTACTACCGCCAAAGAAACTTGGCTACAACTCTTCATAAAGCTTGCTGGTTTGTTTGGAGTATTTTGGCTGGTTTGTTTGAGTTACTCCTAAGATACACTACTACCGCCAAAGAAACTTAACTACAACACTTCATAAAGCTTGCTGGTTTGTTTGGAGTATTCTGGGGTACTTTGGCTGGTTTGTTTGAGGTACTCCTAATATACTCTACTACTGCCAAAGCAACTTAGCTACGACTCTTCATAAAGCTTGCTGGTTTGTTTGGGGTATTTTTGTGTCTTGCTGGCCTTAATGGTTAATTGGTCAATTCAGTGTGCAGTAGAAGCTTGCATGTAGCAACAAGACTGTTGAGCATCTGAAGTACTGTATCAAGCAGGAATGGGCAAAAAAGTCCATTTGCAAGACTGCAACAATCAGTATCCTCAGTTCCCCAACCATTAAAAAGTGGAATTAAAAGCCAAGGTGATGTAGTACAATTGTTCATATAAAAAAAAAGTTAGTAGGTCTTTTCCAAAAATGGGGTTTGTATTTTGGGCTTTGTGTTTTGCAGAGAAACTGATTTTGCTTCTCTCTTTTGGCTCCTCACTGCACCACTATTGTATGTATTCAACTAGTCAGCGGTACCCTGCAGTGCAGAAAAGCCCTTACAAAATAAAGTTTATTGAAAACTTAGTCTACTGGTAGGTTTCATATGTTAAATTGCTGCCTCCTCAGTAGGTCTGTCCTACCTCCTCCAGCCAATGACTTAGAACCCAACTGCACTCTGTCGTCTTTAAAGATGTCTCAGTTCTTTAAATGCACTTGGAGGAATTGAAGATAGAGCAAGCGTTTGTGCATCCTACGTGGAAGACCCTTTAATGCACTGTATGACATAGATGTGCATTACTATTTTGCCACCTCCACCCATGTGCAGTACTTAATTTGATGGTATTGTTATAGGGTGATGGAGCTGAATTAAACTGTTGATGTGGTTGAATTTTAATAATACATTCACTTGATAATAGAATAGAATTGTTTATTATAAGCAGATCTGTGAAAGTGATGATTGAACGTGTTTGACGTGTGTCCCTTTGTCCTCGCCCATCTTATTCTTGCATCTTTTCTCAGTTTCCTCTGAGGTAGATGTGATGAAAGAAGGTAAAGACAGGAAACAAGAATGAATGAACTAAGATTCACTCCAATGTAAACCCTAATATAGACTATTTACATAGACTAATATAACACTGCCAGTTACTCTGTGAAAAGAGGTAATGTGTAATTAGTCATTTCCATTCACTTACAGTGTTAGTATGTGATTTGAGATGATACTACCCTACAATAATATAGGCTCATAACATTGAGTCACATGTACATAGTGTATAGTCCAATAAAAAAAACTGAGAGTCAACCAAAAGTTTAAAAAGCCCAGAAAAAGTCAGAAGTTCAGTGTAGCTTCCTGTACAAACGAAGAAGAAATGTGCAAGGCAAAAAAAGAGACAAGAATGAAGATGAAGGAAACAGAAGAGAAATGTCTGAGAGAGAAGCTGAACGTTTCCTGACAGCCTTATGACCCGAGATCTGGGTGAAGTCCACTCTTTAATGATGAAACCAATATCGATTTCACATACCAGGAATCATCACTTCTCAGCTAGCCTGCAGTGCTGCTTGTCGATCCGAACAAAGCACGCCAGGAAACTCTCACACACTTTTCCCAGCCATACAGAGGGGCGAGCCTCAGGTTGAGAAAGGCTTGTAATGTGCAGTCCTGCTAACACTGATCAAAGCCTTTAAACGCAGCAGTTTGTCCACTTAGGAGGTTTGTTTACCCATCTGGACCTTGACTGTTGGCCCTTCTATGCATCTGATTCATCCATAAGCTGTTTAATTATGCATGCAGGTCAATAGGTGGCAGTATCATCATCAAATTCTTTGTTTTGATATCATTATTGCTAATATACATTAAAATAATTACCTTTCATTGAAAAAAGCTTCAGAACTTCAGGCTAAATTGGTATACAGTTCTTTACATAATCATGCTATTAACTCTTTTTCTGAGCTGTGTTGCCATATGGCAACAATCACTTTCTATTATGTTTTCACCTGGCTATAGTGTAAAAGAATCTTATTTTTAAATTCTGTTGAATATATGTTTCAGATTGTATATGTTTTACTGGTCTAATGCCTACCTGTTTCTGTGTGTATATTGTTTGATTTATTTTATTATCAAGCATCTGAAGTGCTCCCAAAGTGTGTTTATTATTTCAGCAATTCAGTATTTATACATAACAACTATAAACTCTGACACAATCTGCAAAAACAATTTGCTTCTTTTTTGCATGTGAAACCAGTTTAAATGCTATGGATATTATATGAAATGGAAAATTATAACTGTTGCTTTATGGCAACAGCAATCTGCAACGCACACGATGACAGTAAACCAAATACAGCTCCACCATACTGCCATTTTTACACTGCCAACTACTTTCATACTTCTATATTTTCAAACTACGTGATGACAAACGTGTCATGGCAGATTGTAGTTCCATTGTCAATGTAAAGAATCCCCAAAAATATGATTTTCTGATTAATTTTAAATCCTATTTATTATGCTATTTTGAAAGCATGCAGTATTCACACAGTAAAGGGTTGATATTTAGGTAGATCAGAGATTGAAACATTTTGACTTTGAGGTGTAAAGTGCCATGTTGGTGGTGCTATTTGATAACATGAGAGCCAAATAATAATAATAATAATGATAATAATAATAATAATATGGGTAGGTAACATCACACTGTATTGTGCAATGTTTGTTCCCTCTATAGGTGAGACACCCCGGTAATTTTCTGGTGGGCAAAATAAAAAAAAGGGCAATTTGACTTTAGTTCTACAATTACAGACCATAGTAGTCCATCTGTATCTCTGTATACTTTGTTTTTCCCCTTTAACCTTGGTCTTCAGTGGTCAGGACCCCCACAGAGCAGGTATTATGTTGGTGGTGGATCATTCTCAGCACTGCAGTGACACTGACGTGGTGGTGGTGTGTTAGTGTGTGTTGTGCTGGTGTGAGTGGATCAGACACAGCAGTGCTGCTGGAGTGTTTAAACACCTCAGTGTCACTACCAGACTGAGAATAGTCCACCAATCAAAACTATCCAGCCAACAGTGTCCTGTGGGCAGCGTCCTGTGACCACTTATGAAGGACTTGAGGATGACCAACACAAACTGTGCAGCAGTAGATGAGCTATCGTCTCTGACTGTACATCTACATGGTGGACCAGCAAGGTAGGAGTGTCTAATAGAGTGGACAGTGAGGGTTCTTTGCAGTGATGCAACAGAAGAACCACTCTTAGCTCTCCAAAGAGCCTTTCGTTGACGGTTCTTTGAAGAAGCTGTTTTGAAAAAGTGATGTGTTAGTGTGAAGAACTTCTAGAAGGTTAAAGAAGGTTTCATCCGAGGCAAGAACCATGCAGGAGCCTTTGTTTTAAAAGTTTATAATTGGCGCTGCAGTGTGAAAAACTCATCTTCGCTCTGCTGTATTTACAGCGATTATGCGTAAAGGAAGATCCCGATAGCCATATTCGAACCACATCAAGCGTGGGAATTCCTGAAGAATTGCATGGTTTGGAAAACCTCCCAAGACGTTCCTGTGAGACAGCGAAACCATGGCAGTTTGGAACACAAGCGAACGACACTAATTGGCCCAGAACGGTTCATTCTTTCACAGCTGTCACTCTTGAACGACACATTAGTTTCCATGGTGCCAAGGAGCGGAGCGGAGCATGCTCAGTGGAGCTCCAGCTGGGTCGCAGGCTGGCAGGCTTCTCAGATTACACAGACAGATGGACGAACACTTCAATCCGCAATTCTACAAGTGCTATACATTTATCCCAGTCCAGAATGTGTGATGACAGTGATCGATACCCTAGCAGGACAGATCGGCTGCTCTTTTGTACCAACTGTGAGGGCTCTGTGAGCACCAGTCAGAGTTAAGACGCGCTTTGGAATCAAACACAAGAGTCAGTGTTGCATCTAAATGGCTCTTTTAACTAAAATAGTTACATATTGATTAGGGATGCACCAATCCAGCTTTTCCAGTTCCGATACCAGCACCGATACATAAACTTTGCATATTTGTCGATACCTGATATCGATCCAATATCATTTTTGAATGAATAAACCGTATACTTCACCATGTTGGAGCAACATAAGGCACCAGGATTGACATAAACACTACTTTACTAAGCTCACTCATACAGCTTACTCTCTGGCTCACTCCATGTTGTTGTTTCTGTTTGTAAGTCAAGTCTACTGTAAGGCCTCAGGTTCCTGCAGTTCCACCTCCGGCCACTCAGGGGAGACAAGGGGCAACCGATGAGCAATCAAGTGGCAAAGCTAACACCTGCAGCTCACGTTACTTAAGCGTGAGAGTGCCGGCCCTTGGTTGCTCAGTCTTGAGTTCACGTTGGCACATGCACATGTCTCTCGTGATTAGCCGGTAGAAGGTTTCAAGCCTCTTGAGGCAGGTTGCTTCTCCCCCTCTTCAAAGCGCTTGAAGCGTTGCTGAAGTACCGAGAAGAGAAAAATAATAAGTCGGGCGTTAGGAGGGTTTCCTTGTGACGTTCCTTTTCGTTTGAGGAAATCGTTTTGTTTTGCTCCGTTGAGCACGCCAGTTTTTCCTCCTGGCAGCCTTTGTTTGTTGTTCCCCGTTTGTAAGTTTTTACTTTGCACATTGAGTCCACTCTGTTAGCTCACCTCATAGCGCGCTGGTCTGTGATCACAGCGACCACCGCTCGAACCCTGTGTGAGGTGCGACAGTTCCCCATTACATTTACAGTCACGCATCGCAAACAAATTCGAGTGGGGATCGGCTCCATGGATTGGCCTAATTATCCGATACCCGATCCAGCTAATTTAATTCATATCGGAGCTGATATCCGATCCTAATGTCGGATCGGTGCCTCCCTAATATTGATATGATTTTGTTTGTCTTATAGGTCCACCTTGTTGTTGTACAGCACTGGTTACCAGTCTGGGTGCTGGAGATCTACCTTGTCTAGTTCCAACCATAATCTAAGGCACTTTAACTTTCACAGAGAACCTTAATTGGCTACACCAGATGCCTTTGTGTAAGTATGGGGAGTAGAACCGGTCCTGAACAACAACCCAGGTAATAACAGCAGCTAAGCCACAGTATAGCCTATACACTCTAAACACAAACGAGTATATTACGTCTAGCATTCACACACAGAACATGTATTCCCTCACGTGATTCATGCTGTTTGCTGTACAGATCAAATGCAACTGAATGAACTGAAAATGAAAATCCAGAGGTTTACATCAGTTAATGACAAAAGGAAACACATTTTAATTCGCTGAAATAAGCAGGGATAACACTGGCTAGCTAACTAGGCTAAGAGGTCAGTAAATGTTTCCCTCAGAGGGACAGAGGATGGTTCGTGCCGGCAGCACACTTACAAGGAAAAGTGTGTTTCCCAAAATTATGAAGGTTATTTCCCCAAACATCTTAATAGTCTTCCCAAATTTTCCTCATAAAGTCAGAGTGGGAGTAACTGATGCTAACTTTTGCTAGCTAGCTAGCTATCTAGCTATTTATTCAATGAACAAACATTATCGAGCTATCTAATTTGGTCTGAGCATCTGACGGTAACTATCACCATGCAGTAGATAAAGCATACATTCATCACATTACATTATACCTCTGTCCTTTTACCGTCTTCCGTTCTCTTCTTTTCTTTTTTTCTTTCCGCTGCTTTCCAAAAAATAACTTCATAACCCAACTTCATAACAATCAAGAAAAAAAACACCATTTACTTTGAATGGAAATGAATGAAACAAGATCTTACTCTAAATCTTTTAGGAACATTTATATTGGTCCATTCATCATAAAATGTTGGCATAATGTAATCTAATATAGAGAGCAATTATATAAAAAGCCCAGAGCCATGATGGGGTATGTGCAACCACTTAAAAATATGCTATTCCAATGGAATATGGTACAATTATGTTCCCTAACTAAAGGCACTGAAGACGTACCCTTGATGGTTCCAGCCGAGTTACAATAGGGCTGCTGCCCTAGTGGCATTTCAGTAGTGACTGTTTTCTAAAAGAGGGTACCATCACACTACCACCCCTCTTCTGCTAATAGTATTGTAATAATATCTGGTCAGCAGAAGTCCTGTGGCAGACAGTGACCAATTAACTGTGCATAACAATACAGACTAGGGTACGGTGACCAGATCAGAGCAGTCCAGTTGCAGGACAGCAGAGCTGCTTTTGTGGGACAATTCAGCGAACGGTTTTAGCTTAAAGCTGCATGTGAAATGTATAAAACAGGGCACATTAATAACACATGAAATATATAGGCCTCTGGGGAACAACCTAGAACACATCATGTAGGAAAAGACATGTCCTGCAAACAGCAGCAGTTTCACATTAAGTAGTGAAGATCCTTAAGTATGTTGTTTCATCCTGAAACTTTCAGCTACTGTTTAAAAAAAGATCTGGCTCAAATCTTGCAAAAGCTCCCTTGCTGCAAGTTATTACATGAAATGGTTGATGTCTGAAAGTCTGATGTCTGAAGCATTGTTGTATGTTAGTCTGTATAAGAGGGTTTTGGTTTAAAATGCCCTCCAAACATGTAGCTTTACCACTGTCATCACCATGACATATAAAACTCAGAAGACACATGGTTCAGGTTCACTGGTGGTTTTGGATGGTAAATAAAAGGTCTGTGTATGTGCTGCAGACATTGTGATCCATCGCCACCACTGTGAAGTAGTCAACTGATCAAACCACTCTGAATGACACTGTTAACATCTCAAGCAAGAATATTTTAAGTTTCTTATGATCTTTATAATGTGTGAAATGTGCAGCAAGCCATCGCCCCATGTAGGGAGGAGCAGCCAATAATGAGGCGAATGGCTGAAAGTACAAGGCAGGTCCTTCCATTGACATGAAAGACAAGAGACAATACTAGATGGAATGAGAAGAATTTTTAGCTCTATTCAGCAGATTTGCATCAGGCAGAAATCTCACACCTCCTGTCGCAGCACCCAAACAGAGTGACTGCACCGAACTTGTGAATTACACAAACAGTACAATTATGCAATTCCAATATGTGGCATTCTTGAATGCAAACTGGACTGCCAAAGTTATAGTCACTCTCTTCAAATCTGCATCTGCGTTTTTCAAAATGCATGATTTCATCACGAGACGTCGAGAAATATTATCGTTCTTTTGCCATTCAAATCTAATTGCATGACTACTGCATGCTGAGTTATACAATGAATTATATTAACATTTGATTTACATCCCATCTCGGCAGGTCTGAGTCTGCACATATTTCCGCTTGTTTTGATGTCAAGTTATGAATAAACTGTGGTAAAAAAATGATGATTTTTCCTTCAGCAAATTAAGGCTATGTTCAGATAGACAGCCAAATTTGTTGGCATATCCAGACTGTATCCGACTTGATTTCCTGGACAGCAAAAAAACACAGGAAATCTGTTTTGGTTGGAAATGTGGTTCCGACATGGACGCTCTGACTGCGCAACTCGGTGTCTTTTGCATCACTCGCCACCAACAATGTCAAATCCAGAGTGACGGAGCTACTGGGAATCAAAAAGAACACCAAAGAGCTCTGAACCGTGACTTGACAGAGCGATTGTTTGGAGGGTGAAATGATGCACCTCCAGCTCGCCAGCATCCGCATATGAATCCCACTTCACCAGAGTGGCTACATAGTTACTAATGTCTATGTTGCAACCACAGCAACCCCTGCAACATCTGATCTGATCACTTACAAATAACAGTACAGACAGTCGTGTCAAAAGATATGATTTGGGAGGCAAATCTGATTTGACCGCAGTCTGGACAAAGACTGTGTGCACAACAAAAACTTTTCATCAATGAAATCATGCCACTTACAAACTCAACTGCGATATTGATTCAAAAAATAGAATCTGCACTTCCAACAGAATATCTCTGCTTGTTTCAATTAGCTATGAATGAGAGCTATTTAATATCACATTGCCACATGCTTTTGTTATTGCAGGCGTTCACTGTGTCTTCTAAGCATGCAAAATGACTCCAGCTTCAGATCTGTGCCTTTTAACATGTGTAAGCACCTCATTAAACCCAAAATTACCACAGATCTCAAGTTTCCCAGCACAAAGGAGGCTGAGAGTTTGAATTGCTCCACAGCTGGCTGCCTACTGACTGGCATAGCCTTACTGGAGGTGTACGAGATGTCTGAGAGTGGAGGCGAAGACGAGGAACGAGGTCTCACCTGTTTTCCATGAAAACGGACTTTTCTTCAGCACGTCCGCTCCCACCATGGCGGCCATTAGTGAAAGGCAGAGCAGAGCACTCTGGATGGAGGAGACAAAGGCCAGGCCATGCTTCAGAAACCACATCCTCACTCGCTCGCTCCTTCCTCACACCTGCCAGACACCGGGAAACACATGCAACGCACACATCACCGCATGGCTCCTTTATTCTCTACCACACAAATCTTCTTCCTTTTCATGTCTATCTTTAAGCCTTTTACCGCTTGAATGAAAAACGCACTTTGTCAAAGTGCCAGAAGCATGAATACATTACTCTCATCATACACTTTATTAGAAACACTTAATACATTGGCCACTTTATGATGTCCACCTACCTTATATGTGGGCATACATTCAGGTCCATAAATATTTGTGTGCTGACACAGCTCGTGTTATTTTAGCTGTCTAACATGAAATGATGGAGTCAGGATTAATTAGCACAGGCTTACATCTTTAATGAGGGTATTTGCATGCAATTTGGGTGATTTATAGCCCCCTATCATTAGGAGCTCAAAAATAAAGCAGACAACTGGCAGCTCAACTGTTTCATGGCCAGGTGCATGTTGTCCGATCATTAACAGGTCTATTGATTACAACTGTGGCATGTGCATTTGGAATCTGTTGCGGTTAACTCTCAATATAAGGCCCGATAAGCTGTCGCTGCCAATGAAGCAAGCCATCATGAGGCTGAAAAACCTAAATCGTCCCATCAGAGAGCATTAGGTGTGGTCAAATCAACTATTTGTTCCACTCTTTATAAGTAAAAACACACTACTGAGCTTAGAAACTCCAAAACCCAGGAACACCATGGATAACCACTGCAGTGAACAACAGAAGAATGTTGCTTTCTGGTGAAGACCAAACCCTTACAGACAGCTGGCCCGATCAAGAACACTCTCCAGGAGGTAGGCGTATCTGTATCAAAGCCAACTATCACGAGAAGCTGTCAGGAGAAGGAGCTGGATGGAGGGCTACAAGGCTGCTTGAAAGTTGGGTGAATACTTCATCATTTTGTGAATTTCTACACTGATGTGACCTAAAATATGATCGGCTCTTCATTCAACACAAAAAATTGATAAGTATAAACCCAATAAAACAAATAATACAAAGGTATTTAGTTTTTCATTCATTTATTGAACAAAGTGATCCAACATTAAATGTGTTTGTTGGTATAAAGTATGTGAACCTCTACAATTATCAGTTTGGTGTAGGCGATAATGAGGGTCAGGGGGTTCAATCGTAAGGATGACCATCAGGTGTGTGTGGCAGAAAACATCAACCCAAGACCATCAAAGTTCTTACTACAGACATCTGTTAAAGCATGCCATGCCTCAGTCAAAAAAGATTTCTGGGGCCCTACAAGAAAAACGGTCGAATGCTGGAAGAGGTTCCAAACCTGTTTCTGAATGGTTTGGACTTCAGCAATCTCAATATCCTTCCCTGGAGTGGTCATCCAACGAAAATGACTCCAAGACTAAGACACAGAATATTCTGGGACATCACAAAGAACCGCAGGATACTGTGGCCTTTCTTACACTGTCTAATGTTAGTGTTCATGAGCCCACAGTCAAGAAAACACTGAACAAGAATAGTCTGTACGGAATGATAGCATGGAGAAGTCCACTAATTTCCAAGAGGAAAATGTCTTCCTGTTTAGTTATGTTTCCTAAAGACCACCTGGAAGAGCCAGAAGACTACTGAAATATCCTATATGGACAAATAAGACTTAGAAAATAGATCTTTATGGCTCAAATGTAAGAAAACCAAACCAAACCAAACCTGAGAAACCAAAACCTGCATTCCAGCATAAGTACCTCATCCCAACTCTGAAACATGGTGGTGGCAGTATCGACGATTGGGGCTCTTTTATGGGTAAGGATACCCTCAGTTCATTGTGCAGGGCTGATCAACAGCTTGGTTACAGTCATTGCTGCTCGAGGGGTTCACACCAGTTGAAAGCCGAGGTTGCCATTAAATGTGTTTAATGTTTGATCAGTTCAATAAACATATGAAAATATATATACTTTTTGTGTTGTTTGTTTTATTGGGCTCCATTTATCTGTTGTTAAAAGCTAAATGAAGATCTGATCATATTTTTGGTCACATTTATGTAGACATGATAAAAGGTTCTCAAATATTCAAGAAGCACTGTAGAAGATGGCCAACGCAAATTGTGGATCAGCAGATGGGCTATAGTCTCCATTAGTATACCAGCAGGGTGGATCTACAGGGTGCATGTTTCTAATAAAGTGGACACAACAATAACACAAAAAAATGACACTCAGAATTAATATGCTGCCATACAAGAGAATTCTGTGAGTGGGATAAAGAGTTCAAAAATAAATTTGAATGAATGCAGAATTAAATAAAAGACGGCAAATGGAGAGAATAAATCGATGAGTAACACCAGAATGTTCTCCAAAGAAAGCAGAATCACTAAGACCCAAAGCTGCAGCTCCGTCTGCAAGATATTGAGTGATTCTCAACCGTCATGCTTTCTCTATAGGGAGGGAGATGAAAAACAGCTGCCCAATTCATTACGGACTCGCCACATACGGGCACGTTTCTGGAGAAAAACAATCTGCATGCAGTCTCCACAATTGTACGGGTCCGGCTGTGGAAAAGCCAGTCTCGGCTGGAGAGGTGATATTTAGGAGCTGAAAGGGGAACTCGGCAAGAGCGGAGCAGTACAGAGAGGTACGCTGATTTTCATTCAGCAAAATACATGAGTCACATTCGCACCATGTCCAATCTGTCGGTCAGAGAGAGAGAGAGAGGCTGAGACTGAAAGAGAGAGAGAGAGAAAGAGGGAGACAACATGCTGCCACATAATGATGAGGCTTAGTTTGCTCTTGTCAGCAGGAGCGCTGAACAAACAGACTGAAGCACTGATCCTATCATTAAAAAGATCTCCTCCAGAAAATCTTTTTCAGTCTAGCAGCAGGCAAGTTCTGCCAAATGCATTTGAATTGGAGCCTGGAGGCTTGTTTTTTGTAGCTGCTTTAGCTGGGCTAAGCTGAGGTTCCTATGTGCCGGAGGCCTTAAATTAACTAAAGACTTGTTCTTCTGCTAACTTGTTATGGCTTTAACAAGGCTGCCAGTGTCTAGTTAAAGGTGCCATATGTAAGATTTTTTGTTTAAAACATTACAGAATGAGCTCGTATTATCAACAGAATGTGAAGAAATAACAGTTGTAATCATATGTAAAGTTATGTGAAGGCTACTTCACCAGTGCAGTAATATAATTATAATTAATTAAATTAATTAATTAGCTAAAACAGCTTACAGTACAGATGTACAGAATATACATAAATAAAATATATAGATAAATAAAATACACAGCTCAGATGTTTAAGTATAGAGGTTTAGTTAAAGTGCAGTGCATATAGTCCTGTGGGCTAATGGAGATATCAGCTGAAGTTAGAATGCTAACCAGCTAGTATAATAATACCACTTTGTAGCTGAAGAGGTGATAGTGGGTCACTGTAGTGTTGAGTATGCTGTCAGTCTAACCTGACTGTAACGCTTCCCCAATGGCGTATTCTGACCTCTTTCTTCGAGACTGGTTGGTAAACATCTGATAAGGAGATGGGATTGTGCGTTTCCTTGTTTCTTACGATAGGGGTGGACACCGCAACCTTCTGGTGATATGTTACCCCCTATTGTTTAAAGTATGAATTCAACAGGTTGCGTCATCTTACTAATTGCTCCTTTAAAACAAAAAATAGTGTAGCACTGAAATCACCTCCATTCAGGTGGGTGTCCACAGTTTCTTCCCATTCTGAGTAATGGAAACGTGTATATACAGGTTTAAAAATCCAACTTTTTTACAGGCTATTCCTGTTTAGTTTAAACAGAATGTTTCAGTTTTTCCAAGAACACTTTGCATGCTGGGTAGTTCACCTGTATAGCTGCAAATGTGATTAGCGAGGAAAATTGTACTTTCGTCACGAGAGAGTAACTTGCCTATTTATCAAATGTGTAAATACATTGAACTCAGGGTCAACTGTTAACTGCTGTTAATTGCATGGTAAGGTTTGGTGTAGTATTAGCCTAGACATGTGGCTACACTATGGAACATCAGCTGAAGTAGCTGATTGCAAGTTAGGAACAAGCTAGCCTAAGTTTAGCTCTATGTTTTTGTTTACATTTTAGGTTTTTTAGCTTTTGGGTCAGTGGTCATGGTCTGTGTGCGCTACAGTTACCCAGAAATGTTAACGTTTTGTCTATAAACTACACATTAAGGAGTTAAAGTACATGAAGTTCAGGCATATGAAAGGCAGGCTAGCTAAGCTTTTTATTTAATAATTACATATTTCTTGTTAAATGAGTAGAACACTTTAAAACCTGCCATATATATAGGGGATATTGCTGAAATCAGAGAAACTTTAAAGTTTAACTTTAATATTTTATTCATAATAATGGAGATTTTACCTCATAAATTCTTTATTTCTTTATTTTTATTATTTTACCAAGGGCAAAGTTACCTGAAATATTGTAAGGTTTTAGTTTGTTAGATGTTTCATATTTTTTAATCATTTCTCTTGATACATTTAACTGTTTTTATTTTTGTTCTCCATGATTGTTGTAATGATGAGGGAGATGAAGAGGCAGGATGCATTCTGTCAAGAACCCAAGTTGACTTTGCAATACTGATGAGATCTGTGGGGCATCACCCCACACTGAAATGACATGTAAAGTCTCCCTCGTCCAGTGTCATTTTATTTTTGCTGCCATATATTACATTTAGCCAGACAACATGTGTCACTGTTTGGAAGTGCAGCACCTGTCACATAATGTGGAGGTAAACTTCTGAGTGATGATCTTTCCATCTAAGGGTATTTGGGGCAACTTGTGGAAATTACATAGATGCTTTATCCCGTACAAATCAGCCAGTAAAATCATGCACAGATCACAATAGCGGACCTCCTCTGGTAAAACTAATCCAGCTTGAACAGAGGAGTAATGTTTTTATCCAGTTAAAAGCTTTGCATTTGCTCATATCTCTTCTTTTGGCTGTGGATGACAGTAACATTATCAAAATACAATTTTAGCCTGCAGTGCTCATATATGACTACTGAACAGTTCAGAAGTCAGGGCTTATTCCTTCTAATAACTGTAGCATTATAGAGGCGTTCATATGTGCTCATCTCGTAAATACAATATTTCTGCCCTGACTTCAAGGCAGCATTATCTAGATGGAGTCATTTTGTCCACTTTTTCTGACCTTTCCCTTTAAGGTCAGACGTGTTCTTTGTCTCATATGATTGAGCAGTACTGCACTTCTATGCTGGAACAGTTCTGAGGAGAACATTTTAATGAAAGAGGCAGTTTTGCCTTGTTTAAGTGTTCCTGCTGAAAGAACACAGAGGATAGCAGTAGCAGTCGTCTGGAAGCCTGAATTTTGCCTATATACACTCATCATCAAAAGAATAGTTGCACCCAGAAGAAACTGACCAACAGTGATGAAATTTGGTGGGTAGGTTTGACCTCATGAGACTCAGTGATTCAAGTTTCACACTTGGCCACGCATGTGGTGTAAGGACAGACCTTTTCGTTGTACCTGACTGACTATATAAGGTCATCCTGTTGCGCATGCTTGCTGTTGTGTTGGTAGCATCCTTTGTAAGCGAAGTATGCCTCAGAGAGGAGATCAAAAACTATTTGAGTAGTAGGAGGGGTTCACATCGCAGCACAACGCAAGACTGCATGCACCCAGGCCGTTATGACGACTGCCCTTAACACCACATCAACATCGCCAAAGACTGCAATGCTGTCACGTCAGACTTTCAGGAAGTGACTCAGAATACCACAAAATCTGCAGGAAGTGTGTGAGAATATTCAAGTTGCATGGGATGAATTATCACAGGACACCTTTAGGAACCTCTACAACTCCATGGAGGCTTGACGCCAAACTGAGAGACACTACTTCTGTATGTGTAGCTCAATAAATGCTGTCCATATCAGTCTATATTTGTCATCATTTATTGTTCCTGGTAATCTTTATCTTCCTTCTTAATAGCATTGCAATCTGACACCTCCTTCTGGGTGCAACTCTTTGTTTGATGTTGAGTGTATTTGTTCAGTAACATTTAGAAATCACATAAGAAAGTGTGTTTGAGGTCACTTAAAAACCTGATGTGGTTTGGGGTTTGGGGCAAGTGTGTGGTGATTTAGGCATGCAATTCGTTAAATGTTAATTAAGTTATTAAGCACATTAATCTTAGCAGTGAAAAACACCAGAAACAGACTCCAGGCAGCAAAGGTTGCTTGACTAGTCAAATACATTTGGGCTAGGGGGAAAACTGCTACATGTAGAGGTTCCCAAATGTTTCGCAACTCTTGGCATATGCAGTACTAAGTACTATCCCTCTTGGCCCTAAACCTAAACCTGTTGCTGATCATAACCCCAAAGGGTGCTGATAATGTGCACTGGAGATTGCAAACATTTTCATCTTAAAGAAAAGATGCCATAAAGTGGTCTTTGTGTGATGCTCTAGAAGAACCACATTTGGCTCCCTAGACAACAATATCTGAAACTTCAAACAACGAAACAGTTATATACTGATTTCATGGTTCTTCATTGTGCTCATTGACAGGTTCTTTAGGGAACTAAACGGGGTTTGTCTATAGCATCGTGCAAAGAACTGTTTTTGCCAACTTAGTGCAAACTAGTGCACAGTGCAGGCAAACAAACGCAGTGTCCTATAAGTCCAGGAAGAGGAGAAGTGTCACTGCCAGAATAAGAAAGTCAGTAAACTCAGCTATTACACTGGATTGGCAGTTCTGTATCCTGGAGCACCAGGAGTACATTTTAGAGCTTCCTCTACTCCCAGTGTATCTGATGCCACTAATGAACTAATTAACAAGCGCACCCTGATTTGATGTGAGTGTGTGTAGAGCAGACAAAACGACACAACATGCAGGTGATATGCAATATGATGCTCATGCTTTATATGATGCTCTAAAGAGTCCAACAGGCAGCCTGAAGGAGACCCACAATGGGCAAATGACCTAAATGCCTTCTTCAACAGATTCGATCTGGCATCTGCCCTTTCTTCTGACCAGCCCACACCATTGCTTTCATTGCCCATTACACAGCCCAGCTCTTCTCTCTCCTTCACTAGAGAACAAGTGAGGGAGCTGAGCAAGATGAAGGTGAGGAAGGCAGTAGGTCCAGACGACATCAATCCTGGACTCCTGAGACACTGCGCAGACCAGCTGTGTGGGATAGTAAAGGACATTTTCAATCTAAGCCTGAAACAGGAGAGAGTGCCGGTGCTCTGGAAGACATCATGTGTAGTGCCTACTCCAAAGACTGCATGCCCCAGTGACCTTAATGGCTACAGACCAGTGGTGCTGACCTCTCATCTGATGAAGGCTTTGGAAAGACTTGTTCCCACCTATCTTCATTCACTGGTGGGCTCAGCTATGGATCCTCTGCAGTTCGCCTACCAGCCAAGCATTGGGGTGGAGGATGCAATCACCTACCTTCTCCACAGATCCTTTGCTCATCTTGAAAAGGCTGGAAGCACTGTTAGAATCATGTTCTTTGATCTATCCAGTGCTTTCAACACCATCAGGCCCACTCTACTGGGGAGCAAGCTGGAGAACGCAGGGGTGGACCACCATCTCATCACTTGGATTATGGACTATCTCACAAACAGGCCACAGTATGTGAGAGTTAAGGACAGTCTGTCAGACACGATACTCTGCAGCACGGGGGCACCACAGGGAACCGTCCTGGCCCCATTCCTCTTCACACGCTACACTGCAGACTTCACCCACAACACCACAACCTGCCATCTACAGAACTCCGCCATTGTTGGTTACATCTCAGATGGCGACGAAAGGAGAAGTAACAAGGAATTTTGTGGACTGGTGTCAGCAGAACTTCCTCCACATCAACACAGAAAAACCAAAGAGCTGGTGGTG
Source organism: Semaprochilodus insignis (assembly GCA_034552555.1). NCBI lineage: Eukaryota > Metazoa > Chordata > Actinopteri > Characiformes > Prochilodontidae > Semaprochilodus > Semaprochilodus insignis. The sequence goes on from CM067489.1 coordinate 24,957,173, forward strand.
GACTTCCGCAGTTCTCTTCACCCACTCTGGTGAACATCCAGGGAAGGGACATTGAGATCATCAAAACCTGGGACAAGTACATGGGTGTTCATCTGAACAGTAAACTGGACTGATCGGACAACACACACGCTCTGTATAAGAAAGGCCAAAGCAGGCTTCATTCGGGATACAGGGTCCACTCCTCCACACTTTTTATGACTCTGTGGTGGCGCCAGCCATCTTCTACAGCACTTATGCCTGCTAGGGGGGCGGCATCACGATCGCAGACAGGAAGAAACTGGACAAGTTGATCAGGAAGGCAAGTTCTGTTCTGGGCTGTGCTTTGGACCCAGTGGAGGTAGCTGGGGAGAGGAGGATGTTGGCCAAACTGGCATCCATAATGGAGAACACCTCTCATCCACTACAAGAGACATGTAGTGCTGCACTGGCCAGCACCTTCAGTGACAGGCTCCTCCACCTGCGGTGTGATAAGGAGAGATAGCGCAGCTGTTTTCTCCCTACTGCCGTTAGGCTCTACAACCGGCACCTCCCCAAGCGGAGCATCAGACACTCACTAATGTAGAACACTATATGGACCCATTCTATGTATATATTCAATGTGACTTCATTATTGTGCTGCTGCACCTCATCACTTGTATATCACCTGTATACATCCTGTACTGACTGCCAACATCACTTAATTCACGCACTCTGACTGCCTATACCATCAGTATTTAGGTGAGTGCCAAGATTATCAGTATTTGTTTAGCTGGTGTAAGAGATTATAACTGTGCAATATCTTCAAAATATCTGTACAATATCTCTCAATAACTGTGCAATATATATATGTGCAATAATATGTAAATTTGTATACTTACTTATTGTATTTTTTTACCTAACAATACAGATTTTATTTATTTTCTGTAATTTCTTTTGTAACTTGCACTTTTGTCTACCTCTTGTTCTGTATCTGTTCTGCTGCTATTCTGCTGTAACGATGCAAATTTCCCCATGTGGGATAATAAAGGGCTATCTTATCTTATCTTGTGAAACAAACTATAGAGGGCATTTCCATCTGTAAAGAAGAAGGCTATGATTCAATAACTGCACAAAGGCACTGGAGGTGTTGAGAAGACAGGAATTCATATTCATGTTCATTTACAATAAAATCTGACAATGACATGCCAACAGTAAGTCATGACAAACGCAGCTGAGTCTGTTTTCTTGCATTATGAATCTTGAAATGCAGCTACTTTAATTGGTTGTGTCAGTGCTTTTCTACGGCTAAAGGCCGTCTTTAGCCTGCGCTGGAGTGACAGTACTATAAATCTGCCAGCTTTGATATAAAAGCTGATAAGCTGATATAAAAGCCACATACCAAATTAGTGCTGAGTATTCAGCTGAGAACAGCTTTAGTAGTGTAATATTTCAATGTATGTCTGAATTCTATGTGGCATTTACAGTTAATTGACTGCAGTTGTGAGCACATGTGTCTTTCTCTCTGAACACCACACTCTCTGTGAATACCTCAACTACTCAAAATATAGCCATTCTGTTTCCTGTGCATGACTGAAGCAGCATTTGTGGATGTGATTAGGCACTGACATCATTGAGAGAAGCCAAGACATGCCAATCAGACAAGACACGTTTGATATCTGATGTAAGCTTCCCTAGTCTGCAGCTAGAGATGCTAAGCTAACATTGCTAAAATTGCTGGTTTTACGTTGTCATCTAAACTACGCTTGCTAAATTCTATGTAATATGATTTAGCTAAATGGCACAGAAAGACCTTATTTAAAACATTCATTCATTCATCTTCTCAGCTGCTTATCTGTCTGGGTCGCAGGGGGTGCTGGAGCCTATCCCAGGTCTCATTGGGCATAAATGAGGAGCTCCCCTTAGTCCACCACAGCACAGACATACACATTCACACCTAGGGGCAGTTTAGCATCTCATTCTCATCTGACAGCATGTCTTTGGACTGTTGGAGGAAAGACATGGGGATAACATGCAAACCCCATGCAGAAAGGTGGCCAGGGAATCAAACCCAGGCCCTTCTTGCTGTGAGGCAACAACAATACCCACTGCACCACCTGGAACCACCTTATCAGCCCGTAGTAGTTCCAGACACCCCACTTTGTAGTACTCTGCCATCACTGGGCAGACACCACGTTTGAACAGGCAGATACCACCAGATACCAAGCACAGCTAAGGCTTCATAACTGTAAGACAGTTAGGGAGTAGTTGCAACTATACAGTTCCAAAAGTGTTGCATTCTGTTTCTTGTAAACAATAAACAGAACATGGAAAAGTTAGCTTGTCCTTCACTAGTTTCTTATTCCAATTTTCAGTTCCACCTTAAAAGGAGCAGCGGTTTCATCCACCTGACTGTACAGATACTGGAATGTTACTGATGCGCCATTTAAAATGGGATGGGAAATTCAGCATACAAGAATTCAACTTCAGCTGGATCTTGTCAGAAACGGTGATCATTTCTCACCCGATGATTACAAGGAAGGTTGTTAATGGGATATTCTACAATCTGCAGTCTTTATAGTATATTTAAAGTATATTTCTACCAACGAGAAACAGATTTAAGGTCAACTTTGTTACTTTTTCTCCTTTTTCTCAGTGCTGGTTTCAGTAGCTCCCTCTCTCTGCAACAGATACACTTGATCTCGTTGGCTTTCCTGTAGGTTGGTATGAGGAGCCGCACAAATGTCCTCATGTTCTCAGTTCATTCGATTTTTCACTGAGCTCATCCTTGGATGTTGTTGCAAACCTCATTTCTTCTCCAACACTGGGGGAAGAAAACTGGAACGTCTCTTTTTTTTGTCTTCCACTTCTTTTCTGCCTTTATTGTCCACTGTCCTATTCTAGCCCTGTCATTGGCCCTAAAACTCAGAAACACTCCACTGCACTCTTTAAAACAGAGGTTTCTGAATGAGTCTTGACTTGGATGTATGGTTCAAGTACAAAGCTTGTGAATGCTCAAGCTCTGCTCACAAACCTTTTGTAGCAAGCCTAAAATGTTGGTAATAATGCAATTCAACCTTTAACTATTGTAGCACACAACTGCTTAAACTAAAACCCTATCTGAGCTGGATTTATGTTATTTGGTGCAGTAGTTTGAACGATGCTGTGATGGGCTGATGACCTGTCCAGGACGTCTTCTGCCTTCAGTCTGATAAGTCAAGTCAAGTCAAGTCAAGTCAAGTTTATTTATATAGCGCTGTTTACAACAGATGTTGTCACAAAGCAGCTTTACAGAAAATGCAGATCCAAGCCCCCGTTGAGCAAGCCAAAGGTGACAAGCACTGGGATAGGCCTCATCCCCCCCCCCCCCCCCCCCAGCAAACCAGAAGGATAAGCGGCATAGAAGATGAACAAATGAATGAATCAATGAATGTAATTTGAATGAGATCCATGGTTTTAATCCAGTATGAACCTAAAATATACATAGTTTTTACAAGTAGGCTAAGCACCAATAACAGAGTGAATTACCCTCTTGGATTAGTTTTACTTGAGGAGGTGCTGTAATATGAGCCATTACAGATGAGATCCATGAGTTTAATTGAATCTACGAATCTGCCATGTTCATAGTTTTAAAGTCTGCTAAGTAACAATTCTGGAGCAAATTGCCTTCTATAATGTGTCAAATTCAGCACTCCTTTGCTAATAACAATCCTCTTTGAATCAACATCATGATAATGTAATAATAAAGCCTGCTAAATGGAGTTTTAATGGAGTTCTTTTATCCTCAGATTCAAAACAGGACTACTTTCCCTTTTATATAAACAGAAATGATAACACTGACAAAAAGTTGGCAACTCTACAGAAACACACTTTCAAACACACAGTTTAAACACTGGAGGGTTTTACTTTGTCCACCACGCCTTAACACAGCACTCAGCACATCATGAATACACACGTCTACATACAAAGTGCATAGTCTAATGGAGCTTACATATACAGCTTATACAGCTACACAATCTAAAAAGCACAAGTCATCAGTTCTGGTAAGCAAGAGAATGATAGACTTCCTTATAGCAGCAGAACAACTAACTTTTGCTAGCAGGTAGTTAACAAGCCTTTTCAGTTTTTTTCAGCTAAGGGTATATAATGAAAAGCTTATATAATGAGATTAGAGATGGAAAGACTGGCTTTGTATCAGTATAGGTACTTTTTCAGTCCAAATATACAACCAGACAATATTTCTCTAACTTACTAAGTCCTGGGAGATACATATGTATATACAGTGATATAAAACATATAGTTACTGTCCAAAGAAAAACAAGTCTCCAAAATTGAGAATCTCTTTACAGCAGAGGTTTTTAATTTTAATGTAAATCAATGGAACCAGACTTTTTTCCAGAGCAGTTTTGGACCATTTCTATTGGTCCATTCATCATGACATTTTCACACAGTGTAAACAGCAGCTGCTCTGGGAAGCAAATGATACATGTTTTTCTTTAGACAGCGACGATATGAGCAGTATTTCATGGGTTAGAGATTGCTGCAGCTCTGCGTGAGGCCCCTAGGTTAAAGTATCCTGCACACCCTCATTCAAACACAAGTTGGATCCTTGACTTTGAGACTACAGCTGCAAGCCTTGAGTGTGCTGATAGAAAACATATTGTCATTCTGGTGCTTTTTTACTTTTTTACAAGATCTGATCTGTTTGAGGACGGGTCGCACTGCTCTTAAAGAGAAAGAATGAAAAGGTGGCTGCTGTGGGGTTAACCATCTAAATGAGATGATGAGTTTGAAAGCCTCAGTCCTCCATCCCCAGAGGTCTGAGAGGAGGAAGCCATCATGGGGGCCCAGGGGGGGACCCTGGGTGATATTGAGGGTGGGGTTGGCAGGGAGGGTGAAGTTATTGCTTGTGTATGGGACCTGGCATTGACTGAACTAGTGGGAGAACTTATTAAAAATCAAGCAAAAAAGAAAAAAAAATGATTTAAACCATTTCAGCATATAAGGCAAAGTAAAGACTTAACACAGCTAAACTTGGTACAACACTTCAACCCGGTACAGCAAATCACTCAACCCGGTACAGTAGATCACTGAACTCGTTACAGCAGATCTAGCAATCACAACTGTTGCGGTAGACAGACAATGGCAAACAGGATATTCCATTGTTTACAGTGGAACATTCTGCCACCATAAATGCCACCATTGCACCGACCACGGCAGTGCGTGGAACGCTCCATCAAGAGTTAATTCTCTCATAAAACGGATAATTTTTTTGGAAGCCGTGGATGTCATGGATGTCATTGCTGAATTCCAGAAGACCTCAGCACAACTAAACTGTAACAATCTAAATTGCTAAACCGGATTACATTTCACCGGAAATGGTCTCACAGTGCTAACGTTTGTGTGGCTTCATCCCGCTGATGGCTATGTACCACTATGAGGTACGGAATGAAGGCTTTTCCAACACAAACATGTGAACGCAGCATATCAGTCCAGCCCTTCCTTCAGTCTGTACTGACTTGCTATTGATCATGCTGAAAGGTGATCCGTGACCAGTATCAGCCCCAAAAACACTGGTTCATCTCTGATTGAGGCAGAATTATGTCACTGGGAGAAATACAAAATTGCTCTCATTTGCCTGTCTATGAATGCACGTATACATATACAAGTATAATATCAGGAAAGCATAAACTCAAAAACATAACCAGATCAGGAAAACTCCAGGAAAGGATCTCTCCGTCTGTACTAAACCTACCGGTACATACACTACCTTCTCTTGGGTAAGTGGGTAGAAGCCTTTTAATCATCCATCGTGGCCAATCAGATTTCTGGGGTAGCCATTACCACCTCTGCCACCCCTCTGGCTATACTGGGGTAATTTGGGGAAATGAAACCCATTTTTTAATCCCTTTAAAATCAGCCAGTCAAATCGCTAACAAATTCTATTACTGGACCTCCTCTGGTCCAGCTCAAATGATGTAAACTATTAAACGTCAGTTCAGTTTGAGATTTTAAGTTTCTCAGTTCTTACTTTAGTCAAACGTTTAGTGCTGCAAGTTAGGGCAGCAGGGCTGCAGGGCTACAGTTCAAGTTAAGCTGTGAATGTACTTATACAGTACACTGCACCCAGCAAGAGCCCACTCTTCTCAGACTCCTGACCACAAGGGACCTAAGGTGTTGCCAGGACTCTAACCAATGACCTTCTTTTGATCAGGCAGTTAAGACACATCACTCTGAATGCATGACACTACAGAAAGGCAAAGTGAAAGGGGTTTAATAAGACGGTAAGACTGGCTCTAGTTTATTCACACAGGTAATTGTTCTTTATTGAAGCACAGATGGTGCTCTGAGTATGAGGAACTGTTTGAGGACGGGTCACACTGCTCTGAGTTAATTCACCCTTCATTCTTTCTTAGACAGAAGGAATGAAGAGCTGCCTCCTAAGGGGCGAGCCGTGTAACTGTCTGCTCATCAACACATGATGACTTTGAATGCCTCAAGTCTGAAGAAGTCTGAAAGGAAGAAACCCTCATCTCAGCTGAGCCTGGGGGCCCTGGGTGATGTGGTGCGGTGGTGTATTGGACCTGGAATTGACTGAACTGGAGGAAAGAACTGAGGAGGCAACAACTTTCAGAGTTGTTGGTTTTTTTTGAGTAAGTTCAGATTAAACTGTTTTGTTGACCTAACTGAGAACAAACTGTGAGGCCAAATAAGTTCACACAAGTTTAGGTGACCTACTGTTCAACATCTTTAACTCCATGGCAAGACATCTGGCATGTTGCGTTATCAAACATGGCGGCCCAACGCCATACTGGGAGACACTACTTCTGTATGTGTAGCTCAACAGATGTTGTCCATATCAGTCTAAATGTATCATCATTTATTGTTCTTATCTTCCTTCCCAATAGCATTGCCATCCCACACTTCCTTCTGGGCACAGCTATTCTGTTTTTGATGAGTGTTATCCTTTATTATTTTCTGTATGGAATGTTCCGTAGTTCACCATAGCGGCACTCACCATGATGGCTACTGTATACTTTCTGAGACGGTTTACAAAGTGCTTAGTTAGTACCTTTATTATTAATCAGTATTATTAATCAGCCTTTACCAGAGTTTATTAAAGTACAACAGTTACCATAGTCAAAATACACAAAACTGGAACTGCCCCCCCCCCCCACTTTATTATTAATATGGATAAAAACATTGGATATTATTAAAACATTAAGGGTAAATTTGTCACCAAACTGTAAATGTCCCTGTTTTTCAGAAATTCGGTTCCCTGACATCTAACACAAAGGTCAAACCTAAAATCTCAAGTGAATTATATATAACTAATTTGTATTTGTATACGGAATTATATGTATTATAATTTCAAGCATGGTTCTTCTATAGCATGTCTTCACAGACCTCCATCTGGCAACACTGTTTTCCAGAGCATGTGTGAAAACATGTTCAATGGACCGTTTATGAAGGCGTGCACCACAATTAGAGAACTTCTTCCGACTGTAAGTGGGACTCCAGATGTGAGGCATGAGGGTAATAGCTCTCTTCGGCTCTCTGGGGCTCTAAGCCTTATCTCACTCTGCCTGTGCATCGCTCAGAGACTGCGGACTGACACGTAGCTTTAAAGCAAGGCTGTTAGCACGATGCCTCAAGACTACACGCTCACAAGATTCCCAGCCAGGGCTGAGTAATTACAAAGCTAATCAGTTCAGACAAGGACCCATTCCCATACAGAGAGAGAGAGGGAGAGAGAGAGAGAGAGAGAGAGAGAGCAAGAAAGAGAGAGTCCTACTGGGCCTCTACAAAATATTGCTTGATTAAAACTTTCAATCTTCTTTTTTTTAATTAAATTGATTTCTGAAGGTTACAAAGCGGAAGTATCAGTTAGAAAGTTTAATTAAATAGTTTGTCTGACCAATTAAAGGCACGCATTCTTTTCATTACACAGAGGCTCTAAACAAATGTCCCTGAGGAACGGTGGGCAGGAGGGTGGGCCGAAGAGATGAATATTGCTCTCATTTATTCGCTATTTCTAAGGTGTGCACAGACAAAACACTTATACATTTCTACTGGGAACTTTATATGCAGTGAAACATATCATGCCAGTGCGCTTATCAGTTACACACATATACAGCACTGTGCAAAAGTCGGAGACCACTTCGGTTATTCAGATTCTAGTCAAAATTTCATCGCAAATAATTTGTTTCCAGGCGACATATCTGGGGAGATATAACATCATTCATTTTCATTGGGAAGGGAAAGTGAAAGGAAAATAAGTGGAAGAAAACCCAGGAGTTTTCATAACTTGGGACGCCTCACAACCATGCAAGACCTGGTAGACCACCGACACTGTCACCATCAGACAAACAGCATATGGTATTTCAGGTGGTTGCTGATATGGTATTTCAGGTGGTTGCTGGATGGCTGTTATAGTACTTCAGGTAGTTGCTAGATGGCTGCTATGGTATCCCAGGTGGTTTCCAGGGTGTTGCTAGGTGGCTGCTATGATATCCCAGGTGGTTGCTGGGTGGCTTCTATGGTATTCCAGGGGATTGCTTTGATTGCTAAGGTGTTGCTCGATGGCTGCTGTGGTATTCCAGGTGGTTGCTAGGTGGCTACTATGGCATCCCAGGGGGTTGCTAAGTTGTTATTGTTATGTGGCTACTGTGGTATCCCAAGTGGTTGCTAGGTGGGTGCTATGGTATTCCAACTGGTTGCTAGGTGGCTGCTATGGTATCCCAGGTGGTTGCTGGGTGGCTGCTATGGTATTCCAGGGGATTGCTTTGATTGCTAAGGTGTTGCTAGATGGCTGCTATGGTATCCCAGGTGGTTGCTAGGTGGCTACTATGGTATCCCAGGGGGTTGCTAGGTGGGTGCTATGGTATTCCAGCTGGTTGCTAGGTGGCTGCTATGGTATTCCAGGTGGTTGCTGGGTAGCTGCTATGGTATTCCAGGTGGTTGCTAGTGGCTGCTATGGTATCCTATAGGCTTGCTGTTGGTTTCTATGATGTCCTACATGGTTAACAGGGTGGACCTGTATCATTGTAGTATACCCTGTGTGCACCCTCCTCATTCCACTGGGTAACAAAATGTCATTGTAATTTAACTCCTAACTATACAAACACCATACACCCAATCAAAAAGCTGTATATAAGTCCACTTCCCTGATAAGACAGAAAATTTGTGGAGCTAAGTTGTGCATCTTCTTGCTCTGTAAAATCTGTAAAAGAACCCTTTGAACATAAAGATTCTATACCAGTTACAGTATACTGTACATCCGAGTCAAGAACCATTAGGAAGCTTTATCTTTAAGAGCTGCTCTTCATTCAGATGTTAAAGTGCTTCCTCATTCGGTTAATTAAAGCTGCACTGCTGAACGTCATAGCCAAACTCCAGGAAGAAAAAGAGCTCCCTTTCGCCACTCTCATTTTCACACTTCCAAATACCAGAACAGGCAACCTTTATCTAACCTCATCATTAACGCCGTTGTTGTAATTAACCTGCAAGAGACCCGAATTAATCTCACATTATTGCATCTCTCCCCGGCACAGATGTTGCCTCCTTATGAAAAGCCAATCCCTATCGCTTTATCAAGATAATTCACTTTCACCGGAGTAGCTACCATCATTCCAGCTGAACTGCACAGAGATCATGCGTTACAATGCGACACCCAACAGCGCAGGCGTATGAAAGGCCTTTCATTCAGTGGTGAAAAAAGACATTTATTAGTAGATTAGTCACCCGAGGGGTCCGAATAATGACATACTGAATACATTTACTGAATAAAATTAGACATACATCACTATTCAAAAGGATTCATATGACAGATAATAATAGTGGTTATAGCAACTATAAATTAGTGATAGATGGTAGATCAAGATATTATAAACTAGACAATCAAAAGTATTTTAAATACAATACTTTGCCAAAAGTACACTCATCCTCATCCAAAAATAGCTGCACCCAGAAGGAAGTGTCAGACTGCAATGCCATTGTGAAGGAAGATAAAGGTCACCAGGAACAATAAATAATGATAAATTTAGACTGATATGGGCAATATTTATTGAGCTTCACATACAGAAGTAGTGTCTCTCACTATGGAGTCGGGTCGTCATGTTTACTAATGCAACATGCCAGATGTCTGGAGTTGTAGAGGTTCCTAATGGTGTCCTGTGGTAATCCATCCCATGCAACTTGAATATTCTCACACAGTTCCTGCAGATTTTGCGGTAGGGGTGGAGGTGGAGTGACACCAGGCCTTCTAGACGCGTGACAACAAACCGTTCATCTTGCCGCTGACTACGGTGCCTCCACACACAGACTTACCGGTCATCTCTGCCAAGACAAAAGCGGGACCCCCTGAAGATGACCCGCTGCAATTCTGATTCACTCCATGACAGTCTGGCATGACACCATTGCAGTCTTTGGTGTTGTTGATGTGCGGTTGAGGGAAGTCATTGTAACCGCTCGCTGTTGGTTCAGTCAGATACACCAGTAAGGCCCATCCTTGCTTAGGTCACTTGCCCAGCCGAGTGTAAAACTTGAATCATTCACATGTCTCACAATGTCAAACCTACCCACCAAGTTTCATTCCTGTCAGTTGATTCCTTTTGGGTGCAACTATTTGTGAAACTGTTTTCTGACAATGTGTGCATGTGGACACCTGACAGTCACACCTACTTCTGGAGACCCCATTCCAAAACCATGGGCATTAATATGGAGTTGGCCCCCTTTCTAAAGTTATAATGGCCTTCAATCTTCTGGGGTACAGTCCTGCAGGAAGGACGTGACTCAAGTGGTTCCTGCATAGTTGGAAGCATATATCTGCCTAAAAAGTCTTTGTATGCTGTAGCATTAACCTTACAATTCACTGGAACTAAGGGGCTCAAACATCCCCACACAATTACCTGCTAACCACCTGGAATGCATTCCAGTAGGCAGCGTTCTTCTGGGATCCACCAAAGCCAGATTCATTCTTTAGACTACCAGATAATAAAGTGTGATTGATCACTCAAGAGAACTTATTTTACTGGTGCTTTCCACCACTCCAGTCGATGTTTGGCATTGTGCATAGTGATCTTGGGCATGTGTGCAGCTCTTTGGCCATGGAAACCCAACTCATGAAATTCCAGACACACGCTCTTGTGCTGATGTTGCTTCCAGATGAAGTTTAGAACTGTACTGAGTGGTGCAACAGATGACAAGTTACACTAGCCCTGCCATGTGAGTTTGCAAGGTCTACCACTTTGTGGCTGAGCTGTTATTGCTCTTATAATGATAATACAATAATAGCAGTTACAGTTGACCAGAACAAATCTAGAAGGGCAGAAACCTCAAATGACTTTAAATGGAAGCCACTTCAGCCACAGCTCTTCAGTATGACCCATTCTACTGTGTTTGTCTATGGAGACTACATGGCTTGATATGTGCTTGATATCATATACCTGTTAGTAGTAGGTGTGGCTAAAACACCTGAAATCAATAATTAGGAGGAGTGTCCATAAACCTTTGGTCATATATTGTTGTGCCAGGTGCCCGCCCCCTGGGCAAATATGGCAGCCATATAAGGTGATGGGATGGCAGTGCCTAAACCTTGCCCACAACAGCTGCATATGACAGTGATAAGAGGATGGAAGCCGAGAGAGGGGAGACAGAGAGGAGGAGCAGCAAGTTCTCTTTCTCTTGACACAAATGCTCATATTGCCCCTAAATGAGAGTCACCTGATGGTGATGTGGCTCCGGCAGAGAAAGGAGCCGAGAGGGAAAGAGAACTTGCTGCTCCTCCTCCCTGTCTCCCCTCTCTCGGCTTCCATCCTCCTATCACTGTCATATGCAGCTGTCGTCAACCCCAAACCCCCCAAATCCCCCTCCTGCTGCCTCTCGTGACTCTCATTTATTCCCGGTTAATTTGCTAATTTACCTGCTAATTTACCAGCTAATTTAGCTGCATAATGTCAGTTTATTGGTTTAATAAAATGTAGGGACCATTAAATATAAAGTGTGCCATAATGTTTGCAATGGCCACATTTTATTTAGCAATATTTTAAAAACAACACCATAATAAACAGAGTAGAGGGGCCTGTAGAGGATGTATTACATTATATTCACTTAGTAAACCATTAAAACATGCCAATTTAACCAGGGGCACTCAAAGCTTTCCACGGAGCTACACAAGTACACTTATTATCAAAAGAATATTTTTTGGCACTATTCAGGAAGTGTGGGATTGCAGTGCTATTGGGAAGGAGGATAAATTGAGCATTTAGTTTTAGAGGTTCCTAATGGTGTCCTGTGATAATCCATCCCATGAAGCTTGAATATTCTCACACAGTTCCTGCAGATGTTGCGGTAGGGGTGGAGGTGGAGTGACACCAGGCCTTCTGGACATGTGACAACAAATTGTTCATCTTGGCGCTGACCACGGTGCCTCCACACACGGATTCGTTGGTCGTCTTTACCAAGACAAAAGTGGGACTCGAAACTGAAGACGACCTGCTGCCATTCTGAGTCACTCCATGACAGGATAGCATGACACCATTGCAGTCTTTGGTGATGTTGATTTTCACTTAGTAAACCATCAAAACATGTAATTTGACCAGGGGCACCCAAACCTTCCATATGGCCACACAAGGCATTGTGGGTATTAATTTTCTTATAACTTTATTCTTGATATTATACAGCTTTCTTGGCTAATATGGAATCATTACAGATCATCTTTCACATCTTCCTGCTAATCACTTAAACAAGTTATAAGTGATGTATAGAAGTATAAGCATTTTAAACCAGTATTTGCATCGTCGAACATTAGAACTCTAGTGTATATTAACGTATTTGGAGCGCAAATATAAAACCCTTACTAAAACATTAAGGAGATAAACCATAAGTCCTGTTTTTGACCAATTTCCTCTTCATAGTATAAAGGCCAGTTTCTTACTGGAGACTGCATAAGATCCTGACCTGGCACCACACTGAATCATATGGAGCCTGCAAATATTGATCAGAACTTCTGCAGTGGAAAACATTTAGCTTATTACAAAATCCGTAAAGAGAAAATCACTTCACGGCTCTGAATGGGGTAGAAAGAGGCTGCTGTGTCAGCTAAACGAATTAGACACCAGGAGAATAAATTGACCGGTGAATTTTACTGATCTCATCTGAGCAGACGCTCTCGCTCTCTCTTTGTTCTCTCCTGTTTTCCGGTCATGTCTCTTCTTGTCTTCTACTCAACTTTGGAGTTTGTGACACTCGGGAGTACAGCCAGGAAGAACTGAAGAATTTCTTACAGAACAAGTCAAATTCTCAATGAACCCTTCAACAGAGACCTACAGACTCCAGTGCAGCTCAACTGTAATATACAAATAGTTCCCATACAGTTCAACTACTTTGGCTGTTTGTTCAGCTTCATTTTTTCTTTCTTTTTTTTCTTGAACACGGTGGTCCTTAACACTGTGTGAAAATAACATGATGAACGGAGAGTGGTGTACAGTAACTCAGTAAGTGTAATGTGTTAGTGTACTGTAAGTAGTGTGTTGGTGTACAGTAACTCAGTAAGTGTTATGTGTTAGTGTATTGTAAGTAGCGTGTTGGTGTACAGTAACTCAGTAAGTGTAGTGTGTTAGTGTACTGTAAGTAGCGTGTTGGTGTACAGTAACTCAGTAAGTATAGTGTGTTAGTGTACTGTAAGTAGTGTGTTGGTGTACAGTAACTCAGTAAGTGTAATGTGTTAGTGTACTGTAAATAGCGTGTTGGTGTACAGTAACTCAGTAAGTGTTATGTGTTAGTGTATTGTAAGTAGCGTGTTGGTGTACAGTAACTCAGTAAGTGTAATGTGTTAGTGTACTGTAAGTAGTGTGTTGGTGTGTCCTTCCTTTTGGCTTATGTGAGCATAAAAACGTAACATGTCCAAATGAAAGAAGCGGGAAGTGAGCCCACCAATCAGGATTCAGAGGTCACTTTGTTTGAACTTGTTTGGACCTGTTGGACAGAGCTTGTTTCTAGCTAATGGAAATCCTTCAGTGTGTTTGTGCTTATGATTATTTGAATCGACATCAGTATCAGACTAATTAATGACCTTCTATTAAAGACTGGTGGACTGAGAGACACTCGAGTCTCTTCACCTACAATTAGGTGATTAAGAGTCTTGTTCCAGAAATGATAATAGAACATTAGAGCCATAATAAATCATGCTACTGTTACTCTCCATACTTAAGTACATTTGAAGGTAAATACTTTAGTACTTTTACTCAGTGGAGGTCTAAATGGAGGAACTTCTACTTTTACTGGAGGAATATTTTACCCCGGTTATCTCTACTTTAACTCAGGTACTTGGTTTGGAAACGTGGTCCACCACTGTGAACAAATCAACAGAAATGCTCAAAAGTACTCAAACATATCCAGCCAAGAGAACTTTTCCCCATCACCCATCAGAAATTCAGAACTGATGAAGAGCCAGACAGATATGATTCATAGCAACAGATGGGTTACAGTCTTTAACTGTAAACCAACAAAGAGAACTTACTAAAAAGGTCAACATGTTTCTAGTAAAATGGCTGTGTATTTAGAAAATCCCTCACAGGCTGAAGTGTGCAATCTCACACCTAGAGATTTATCATTGTGAGATCTAAAGCCTAAAGCTGTACACCTGCTACTGCCAACCAACTCTTCAGAACCAGGTGTTGGAAGTAAACCCAGTGCCATGGTAGATTAACCACAAGCAATAACCAGAAACCTGGACACCAGAACGGCATACCATCAGATCAGACTTCATCTCATCATGTCACCACTGCTACTATATAAACTCAGTATTTCATAGTTACCATCATAAGCATCTTCCAACAAGTGCACATAGCTCTGGAGAAATATTTTGTTGTCAGTTTATGAAACAAATCTGATTTTACTATAACGTTTTTAAGCAATAATCTGCCAACTCATGTCAACATGTACACTTATCATCAAAATTACAGTTGCACAATTAGTTCAATTTAGATGGAATCAATTGACAGGAATGAAACTTGCTAGGTGAGACATGTGAATGATTTGCGTTTCATGCTCGGCCACACACGTACCTGACTGGCCCAACAGCCACAATTGTGGACATTCAGCGAGCAGTGATGCCCTCCATGGGTCACTGGCAGACAGCTGCACGACGCAGGAGTACATGCATGCAGACTGTTACAATAACTGCCCTTAGCACCACGTCAGCATCGCCAAAGACTGCAATGGTGTCATGCCAGACTGTCATGGAGTGACTCAGAATGGCAGCGGGTCATCTTCAGTGACGAGTCCCACTGCTGTCTTGGTGGAGACGTCCAACAAATCCGTGTGTAAAGGCACCGTGGTCAGTGCCAGGATGCACAGCTTGTTGTCATGCGTCATATGTCCAGAAGGCCTGGTGTCACTCCACCTCCACCCCTACCGCACAATCTGCAGGAACTGTGCGAGAATATTCAAGCTGCATGGGATGGATTATCACAGGACACCATCAGGAACTTCCACAAGATGAGATGTCTGGCATGTTATGTTAGGAAACAAGGCGGCCCGACACCATACTGAAAGACTCCTGGTTTCTTTACCTTCCTTCCCAATAGCGTTGCGATCCTACAGCAGCTGTTCTTTTGCTGAGTGCATGTGGTGTTTAGAAAATATCATAATTTATTCTGTAGGTTAGAAGGGCTCAAACTTTTTATGCAGATCTTATGCTGATCAGTTCCTGGCTAGGGACCGCCCCCCCCCCCCCCCCACATACACACACACACACACACACACACACACACAAAAGACATCTGCATTAACCTCCTGTAGGTGTATATTTTAATCTTATTATAAAACATGGAGCTCAGGGTCACAACAAAATGCTGTCCTCTGGTGAGCAGGTTAATCTCTTAAACAGTTTGATTTAATTAAAACTCATTAAGAAACTCTGAGCCTGTTAACCCCTTCTATTAACATGTGTTTTGGGACCAGGATGGGTCTGTATATTCTTAGCCAAGTGGCTTCCCTAACAACCCCAAAACACCAGGAGGAGATCTACTGAGTCAAACAAAGTTTTAAAATGAATTTGTCAGCGGTGTCTGTGTTCATTGTTGGTTTTTCTCTATGATAGAGAACATGTACACTCATTGACATAAAAATAGCACATCAAGATAGAAATGTCCGATTTCTGCAAAACTCGGCATGCAGGTATGTCTCAGGCAGATATGAAAATGATTACAGGTGTGGTCAAGTTGCGTGAGGGCCTGCACACACAGTGAACAGGCTCTGAACAGCCCAGACAGACCACCAGTAGAGAGGATTATTTGATCTGCCAACAAGCATGAGCAGCTCCCACGCTTCCCTTGTCCACCATCCAGACACAGGTGGCACCTTCAATACAAACCCTGTCTCTGCCCGGACCTTTGCCAGGCCCTTAGCAGAAGGAAATTTGATGTCACAGTGGCCATTATGTGTCCTGCCATTGACAGCCAGTCACTGTTGCATTCGTTTGCAGTGGTGTCCTGAACAAGAACCTCGACTGATACTGAATCCAGGTTCTGTTTGAGATCCGAGTTCGAGCATGGACGTCTTGTGGTGAGTGCATCAATCCTGCCTTTGCTGTGCAGCGGCACACTTCCCCCACTGCTGGTGTGATGATCTGGGGCGCCATCGCATATGACAGTTGGTCAGCACTGGTACTGATATAAAGTACACGTGCAGCTCATCAATACGTACAGAATATCCTCCGGCCACATGTGTTGCCTCTCATGGCAGGGCCTCCAACTGACATTTTTCAGGAAGGTAACGCTCGCCCAAACATGGCAAGGTTTTTCCAGGAATGTCTTTGCCAGATTGCAACACTTCCTTGGCCTGACCAGTCACCAGATTTATCACCAATTGAGCATTTATGGGACCAGCCGGGATGCCAGCTTCGGCAACCTACGAGTGTGCAGGATCTACAGGCCCTACTGCAACATCTGTGGGCAAGTGTGCTGCAGGATACCATACAGAACCTATATGCCTTCATGCGCAACCCTATCTCATCTAGTATCCAGGTACAGTTTATACACATATACTTTCACTCTAATATTGTAATCATTTAAATATATCAGCATTACATTCACACATATAAAGTTTCATTCGGTTCCAACAACTCCTTCTTGGTGCATTATTTTTTTTTGTCATTGAGTATTATATGGGGGGCACAAGGGCGCAGTGTGTGGTGCCGTCACCTCAAAGCAAGAAGAGTTTGATTCCCGGCTGCTCCCTCTGTGGTTCTTCCCGTGTCTATGTGGGTTTCCTTTGGGTGCTCCGGTTTCCTCACACAGTCCAAACACATGCAGTCAGGTAAAATGGAGATGCTAAATTGCCCCCTGGCTGTGACTGTGTGAGTAAATGTGTATATCTGTGTGTCTGCCTCCGACAGACTAGCAGTCTGTCCAGGGAGTTACTGCCTTTCACCCAATGAGTCCTGGGATAGGCTTCAGTGCCCTCTTTGATCGAGAAGGATAAGCAGCTCAGAAGATGACTGAATTAATGAAGCTGTACATGCATAACTGTATTCTATATAGCATTAAAAGGGTTCTGTAATAGGACAGATCAGTGTTATGTTACAACAGCAAAGAGTTTACTTTCAAGTGCATCACATCATGCAGGCAGCACAGCACAAGTACAACAGGATTTTATACTAATCCTGAAAAGTATTTGGCAAAGGTGTTGGAAAAAGAGAAAACCTCTTTCTTAAAACTGATCTTCCCAGGTCGATAGCTTCACTGTGGTTCATTTTTTTGCCATATGATCCTGAACTTGCACAAGCCACACATTTCACAAGGCTTAATAAAGCAGCTCTTGCTCAATAAAGGTTGTTTCCCCTGTCTATTCAAAAACAATACCTGAGCCAATATGAACCAACTGAACTTGCGGTTTTAGTTCTGCTCAAGAGACAGCTAATACTGAATAATAACTGCATTATTAATAATGGTTAATGATGTAGTAGTCTTGGCTAATTATCTACCCTGCTTACCAGTAAGATTATCCGATTGGCTAATATGGCCAATAAGAAACTGGTCCTGTGACATATGGCGTAAATACTAATAGTGTCCATTCGTCAATAGAGTTACATTCTTCAATAGATAATATCACCTTATGACAAGCTCTAGTTATAATGATACAAATAACTAGAAATGTGCATTTTCCTGCTCTTATTGGTGATGCTACAGTGCAACTTTATCTTCTCCTGGAGGGGTATAGGAGTCTCTAAATTGCTCTTAGCGTCAGCTGCATGTGTTACCAAAGACAGAGGACCCCTTGGTGGGGTTAAAACTACTAGGCCTACCTATAGCAGCTCCATCTACTTTTGAAAGATGGAAAACAGGAAAAACATATTTGGGTACATTTGACATTACAGCCGCAAACAACACAAGAGTTTACATCTGTTTCCAATGTTTTACCTATTTACAAACAGTATCACAATGTATTACAACCCGTGCTGTAAACTGAGCTGCTAGCATGCTGACAGGATGCAGGCTATCCCCCCAGAAGTACAGACAGCATGATTTGGCCTATTGTTAAAGTCATAGAACCTTTTTTGGTACTACATAGAACCCTTGTGGGTAAAAGTGTCACATTTCAAATATGTTTTAATATAGAAATATGGGTAACACTTTAATTGAAGGGCATCCACATAACATATTCAAAAATGTCTTACATAAACACTTCATAGCATATTCATGAATGTTTAAATCAGGATTCATAATGTGTACAGGTTTTGCACAATAATAACATGGAGTACTGGTCATTTCCAGATCATACATTTTTCATAATAAAAGTCCTTATTTATTATTTTGAAAAACTACATAATTTTCAGACAAAAATGTCTAGTTTCTGGACAGGCAAAATAAAAATGACCCGGCTTTACCCTTTTAGACAGAAAATGCTCTGACCCTTTGGCACTTTTTATGTAGACTTTTGACTTAGTTTGCACTTTATTTTGTTATTCTTTCTCTTTTTATTTAAACATTTTCCAACCTTTGTATGTGTGTATGTAAGAAGTTATGAATGTGTTATGTAGACACCCTTCAAGCAAAGTGTTACCAAAATATGTTATGTCGCTTTGCAATGAGTTGTCTTAAAGGTCCTATAAAATACATTTATTTAGTATTTTAAATACAAGATTGTCTACATAGAAGGTATGTATCTTTGCTTGGGGTGAGAAATGCCCAGATGCAGTCTGATATGGTCATTTACACTCTGCAATTTGGTCCTAGAATGAAACGAGCTGTTTCCTCTTTTTTGGTGAACTCATGAACAGTGGCGTCTCTAGCATGAAAAGCCAGGTGGGGCACAATTCTCTATGGGCAGCATCCCACCTGAAACAGTCAGTGAAAACTACACACAAACCTACCTGCTCAATTCAACCACAAATGCACTTTATCAATGAAATTCCATACAGATAATCCAGCACCAATAACAATGACTGCATTTGATATCATACAGCCAGTAATATAAAATCGCATTACAAATACAGAATTATTAAATAGCATAACATCAGTGGTCTGCAACTATGATAATATCCATAGCAACTTTTTAGAGCAGGGAGACCAATTGGCTTTGTGACACTCCAGAAGTTCATTTTGAATAGTGGCTGAAGTGCCTTTAAAGCATGGCTGTGACTGGTAATGCTGTCTTAGCCTAGAATCCCCCTCACACATGGTCTCAAAAATGCTCTTAAAAATGCCTAGAGTCATTGAAGCCGAAGATTCATCGCGGCCTCGTAAAGCAATTTCGCACTTTCCACAAAGTTTTAGGCATGTTATTATTCTACCAAGAACATACCTGTTCTCTTCCGTTTGCCGATTGTGGAGCTCAATGGCACGTTTGTGAGCTGTATCAATCTGCGTGGCGATATTAGCCTTTCCTAGCACTACCACTCTGTGTTGAAGGAGCGTTTTTTGTCCTTTCCAGACTGGGTGATGTTGAAATCCTCTGGCTGGTGTGGTCCCATACGTTTAATCTCCAGTTTTTGCTCTAATGGCAAGGTACTGAATTTAACTTTGATTAAATTGTCGACGTGTTTCATTACATTGCCTTGTTAGCAGCGGCTAACAGATTACGGTGATGTTTTTCAGTGGCAAGCTACGTAACAACGCTGATACCGTAAACGATATTCACTTAACCTCGCATATTCACATCTTTCATTTTTGATTGGCTGCTCTCAGCATGGGGCCAGCATAATCATGCCCCACAGCCCATTATGGAAAGCATGTTGAACATGCTCATAGTGTTTTCATTTGGTCACTTGCTTAAACACACGCTGACGGGCCGGCCCCATACTCACTAGCTAATTGAAGACTGCTGAAAGTACTGACCTTATGCAACAGGTACAGGAGTATTTTCAATGTATTGGGAACTACTGCCATTTTCATACGTCAAATACACAACAATGTTAGAAAATAATATTTATATAACTTGCTAAACAGAATTATTATGTCACACACTGCTCCACAGCGACATCTGGTGGGGCCAGGCCCCACCGGCCCCTAATGTAGAGACGTCCCTGCTCATGAATAATTTGATGAACTCTGCTCTGATTGGCTGGTTTACAATGAGATACTGCAATGATCATACAGAAGCAACATGTTGAAACAGACACAGACAGGAAAATAAAATGATCCTCCGTCTAAAAAAGCTGAGTCTTTATACTATTTAGTTAGCTATAATACTATGGATGAGGCTTGCTAGTGGCTAACATTACCTACACTAGCTACTCATCATAAATCTGGACATCAGCACAGAGTAAAATAAAGTTGTTCCTCACTATGAAACTTTCAAACACTGATACAATCACACAGCATGGCTGCTACTTACAGGCTGCTGTTGGGATTGTGATGCTAATAAAGGTGGAGCTGCTCCTCACTTCAGTCTCTCTTCAGCTACTCGATATTGTGCAAGGTTCAAGAAACTGTCCGGAGTGAAATGTGCAGAGCAAACTAACTAACTTTGAATTAAAGCTGTCCAGGATCTTGTTAAAGACGTGAGAGCTGAAGTGGGCTTCCTATTTACCGGCTTAGCTTTTTCCACTTCCAGAATGAGCCACCTTAAATGAGGCCACAGTTGCATTCTGGCACCTGTACAAGCTGTAGCATTTAAGGTGGAACAGAACATTTGATTATGGAGTGGGCAGACAGGAAAACAACTTCAGCCTTATTTGAAGTGAACATCAACCATGTGCCTCTGTAGGTTCAGCTCCTTGGAAAGGAGAATGAAACGTTTCTGCACTTAGCCCGCCAGTTTCATTGCTGTTGCTCTGTTGGGATTATTAATAAGTCAAATTTTGGAATTGGCTCATTTTATTAATAAGGGATTTGTATTTAAAGGAGGAGACAACAGTGTTTGGGGTTCATGGTATGTCAGTTCTACGTACGGAACACACTTTATTCAACTATGTAATCCAATTTTAAATATAGTTTTTCATTCCATGGCACCTTTTAAGTAAAATCACATATAAATTAGGTTTGATAAGACTAAATTATCCAAATGAATAATTTGCACTGAGCTTGTTTTTGCATCTCTGTGTGTGTGTGTGTGTGTGTGTGCTCTGCAGCACTGCAGACGGGGTGATGAATCATGGTGTTCAGTGACAAGCAGAGCTGACCTCCCCTGCTGTTGAGTCAATTACTGTTCAATTAGGACACTGGGCACTGGCGAGGGTCTCAGGGCAGGAGCATGACGTGCATAACAGCTGCACACTCCACCAACCAAGCTTCAGCCACACACTATAATGTCACACAGTCATAAACTTTAACATCAGTAAAGGTCGATTAACTCAAACACACTAATAGTTCAAAATGAGCAACCTTGTGACATTTGCCTATATTCTGTATTAATCTTGATTTCAATTGTTTTCCACTTTGAAACTATGGCTACTTGTTTGTGTTGCTATGTTCTCCTGTGCACAAAAATGGGCCAGATCCATTGAACTGGATAGATTGTGGAGATGGCTTTGGCCATTAGAGTCCAGATTTAAACCCTACACACAATATTTGATCTCACATTAAACACAAACTAACTCTGCCATGTTTTTAACTTTGATTTGATCTTAAGTGCCCAATACTGACTCTTCTTTCTTTTAAAGGCTGTCTGTAAGTTTATCCAGGACTTCAACATTTAAAAGAACTCATTAATTCAATCATTCATCGTCTAAACCACTTATCCTCCTGGGTTGGGATTACCGGCACCTATCCCAGCGCTCACTGGGAGGAAGGCAGAACTCACATCTAGGGGGCATTTTAGCATCTCCAATTCACTTGACAGCAAGTCTTTGTGGGAGGAAACAGGAGCACCTGGAGGGAAACCTGGAGGCTAGAACATGAAAAATCCACTCAGAAATGACCCTGGACACCACCCCAGCCAGGAATCAGGCCCAGGCCCTTCTTGCTGTGAGGCAACAGTGTTATCACTGCACCATTGTCGCCCTCGTTTAAAGAAATTCATGGCAAAATATATATATATATATATTTGTATAATGGCTTGCATGTTAAACAGAATTTCCATATCGGTGCAGCCCTACATAAGAGCCTCCTTGAAGGTCAAGAGATCACAGGCAGCAGAAACCACCATAGCAATGCTAAACAGCTTGAAACAGGGCTGATAAAGTTTGTTTATTCATATCCATTTTGTACATTTCTATATTAATTGTGACAAAATATGATCCCCATTCATAACAATAGACAAAGAGAACCCAATTAAACTAATAACACAAACAATTAGTTTTTCATCTACTTATTGAGAAAAGTGATCCAACATTAGATGTCTTTGTTGGTAAAAGCATGTGAACCTCTAGAAGTACTAGTTTGGTATAGGTGATAATGAGGATGAGGAGGTTCAGTCAACTGGAAGACAATCAGGTGTGAGTGTGGCTGGCCCTATCCTATTTAGGAAACATCAAACTGAGTCTTCATCATCATAGTCTGGTCTTAACCACACACATTTGTTAATGCATGCATTTCTGTCTTCTCTATGAGCTGATCGATCCTGATGGATAACACTGAGCAGCTTGAGCGCTGAGGAATTTTTCTCCAGGATTCTCAGGATTACACACACTACAGCGCTTGCCATGTCTACTTCTCCATCCTCCTAATCAGTCTCTCTCATTCTTTCTCTCACTCTCTCTCCACACTTTCTTTTCTCTCTTTGTTGAGCCCCAGGAGTGACGTTTCTCCTGTGTGATCACATGGGAGCCCCTAGAGTTGCCACAGTCACCAGTGCATCGTCTCCAATGTGAGTCTCCTGTCGTGTTTTCTCCGGCACGTCAGCCGGCATGGCTACAGTGACCACAATAGAGCTGCCAGCGTCTGGCACGGATCATGAACTCTATCTCTCACTTAAACAGAGAACCTATGGGATGGCTCTACTTTTGCAATTACTGCCTCCTGGATTTATCAGAACATCTAATAGATGTTCCAAGCTCCTTTTCCTGTTAGCTCTGTCTTTCTCTCGACCTAAGGAGGATGGGTTCCCCCCTCAAGCCTGGTTCCTCTCGAGGTTTCTTCCTTACTCTAATAGAGTTTCTCCTTGCCACTGCTGCCTTTGGCTTGCTCACGGGGGGCTTGGACCCAGATTTCCCTTCCCTACTTCAACATGGACTCTGTGTTTAATTTTCCTTTATACAAACTGCCTTTCTGTAAAGCTGCTTTGAGACAGCATTAGTTGTAAAAAGTGCTATACAAATAAATATTGATTGATTGATTGATAGTGTGCTATCTAAGGATCTGGAGGCCTCGCTTACTGGCTAACTGGCTATTGTTGATACTGTGCTGTCTAAGGATCTGGAGGCCTCGCTTACTGGCTAACTGGCTAACTGGCTAATGTTGGTGTTCATAAGTCTACAATCAAGCAAACACTGAATAAGAATAGTATGTGTAGAATGAAAGACAGCATGGAGAAACCACTCCCTTCCAGGAAGAACATTTCTGCCTCTTTAAAGCTTCCTAAAATCCACCTGAAGAAGCCAGACGCCTACTAAATGACTGTTATTCGAACAGATTAGGTGAAAATGGATGTTTATGACTTAAATGATAAAACTGAACACTGCATTCCAGCTCAAGAGCCTCATCCCTACCTGAAATATGGTGGTGGCTGTATCACAGTTTGAACAGCTTCCCATCATTTGATGAGCTATGAGTTCTGGATTTTAGGAATTCTACAGGAGAATGAAATGACATCTATCCATGAACTGAACCTGAGCAGAAGGCGGGTCGTGCAGCAAGACAATGACCCTAAAAACACCAGTTAAAGCAGACCAACTGTGCATTCCGGAATGGCTGAGTAAAATGCCTTAAGAGTCCAGAACTTAAACCAAAAGAAATGTGGAGGCAGAGCCATTCATGCAAGAAAGCCCTACAACATAACATAGTTGAAGCAGTTCTATTAAGAGGAACCAGACCAAAAGATTTCTCCAAGTCAAACTGCAGAGCTCATCAACACTTATAGAACCCATTTAGATGAAGTCTTTGCTGCTCAAGGAGGTCATACCAGTTCCTGAAAGCAGAGGCTCACATAATTTTGCAACAAAGAAATGTTGTTTTTCTGGGTTCTCTGTATCTACTGATATGACTTAAAAGAAGGGCACACATTGTAGATCAAACGTATGCAATAAACTCATTGAATTAATGTAGCATTCACAAAATGCTAGAGGATTCACAAACACGTAAGCTCACTGTAAATAGCAGTATCCATAAAACCATGATGAATGCAGGCACGCGTGCACACTCACGCTCACACAGTGCGAGAAGTGTTTTTTCCTGTAAATGAAAAACATTTTATCCCTGCAAATTAATTTAGATAATGCAATTTTCACATTTGCAAGTTCGATAAGGGACGCCACAAGACGTGGGACGCCGGCTTTCAAAGACTTTTCAAAGACTCCCAAACAAACTCAGTGTGTTTCTGAACTGGTTTTTGATTGTGTTTTCTTTCATCTATAGCCGAGGGCCAGAAAACTTTGCAGAGTTGAGCCAGTGTTTCATCTGGCTCCGGAGAAGCTAACAGACTGGAGATGAACTTCTCACTTGATTTTGAAATCTCACATATTAAGCAAACAATCTGCAGTCAGAGCACAATAAAATAAGACTGGCCCGCTGTTTGCCTTGAAGAGAGTGATGGGACGTATTGCTTCCTGTTCCTTATCGTAAGCCTTTACATTGTGTGGAGGATTTTTATAAAATGGCTTCTTATACTCCTGCATCACATTTATGTAAATGGTTCTGGATCTGCTGAATGGTTCTTCAGGGAACCTGAAGAGTGTACAGATTCTGGAAGCTGCTGTTAGTGGTATTTCGGAAAATGGAAAAGTGGAAAATTTTCCATGCCAAACGTCAGATAATGAATAAAAAATTCAAAGTGAGGAGCCAGTCAAGGTTAGCTGTTATCGCTCTATCCCGACTAATTTCCCACTGTTTGATTGCTTCATAAAGCCGACAGGCTTTGGATAGACCCTGCATGATGACAGTAAAATGAAAACCTGAAATATGCATACAGGTATTTCCCACCGTTTGGATTTCCTATGAATATATGCACTCAAAATCAAAGGCTCGAGTCTCCAACCCAATGGAGGAAGCATTTTGTGGTTATTCCTTGGAAGTCAAGAAATATTTGACTTTCTTTCTGCTATACTATTCAAAGGTAATTGCACAGTGACATTTATTTACATCACAAATCGCATGCATTCAATTTGCATTCTATATCAACAGGTTTGACAGGTCAGGCTCTTTCTCCGAAAGGAAAGGGCAGAAAGGAAGGATTTTCACACAACAATAACATCATATTTAAATTAGTAATACTTTATTAATCATTGCTCACCACTCGCTATGTTGCCTGCGAACGTGAACACATGGCTTATGAGATTAAAGAAGGAACGAAAGCAGCACAAAGATAGAGCCCCATCAATCCTCTAATTGATCTTTGAGTAAAAAAGCAAGACCATAAAGTGGCGTCCCCCGTTATCACAGGGGGTCAAAGACGAGCTCGTTCAGCACTGTAAATCATACACACCTTTTATCTCAGCAAACAGTCTTTATGTGCACACCGGGGGGTGGGGAGCCATGGTGAGCCTCTGATCTGGGCCAGTCTGATCTTACGAGCCCTGGGTGACAAAATATGGTCAAACAAAAACGATCAAATGCAAAATCTGAAGGGTATGAAGGATCAAAATAGGGCCCTTGGGTCTGCTTCGGTTGCCCGACAGAACATAGTTTAACCCCATAAACTGTGAGGGCCTGCATGCTGGCCTACACTTCAATTTCTCACTTTTACAAGTACATAACTTCCATACTTTTATGATCACTTCAGAATAATGTACAGCTTTTGTTGAATAATACATCTTATTAGCTGAATAATAAGTTTAAGCAAAGCAAAGTACTGTTTACCAAAAAACAGCATGATTCACTCTTACATGACCACTTTCAAACCCCAGAATTGAACAAGCTGTTTATTATGCCTTGAAGACTGACATATGTAAATGATCTCTCTTGTGGCTTAGCCATCCCATTATGCAACAAATGTATGCAGCAATGTGTTCAGACTAAAGCCCTGAGGTGTTTTAGATGAGAAGATAAACTTTAGACAATTCTCCCGGGTGTCTGGATCTTTTGGAAGGCAGCACTGGTACATCTGCCTACCGACAGCCAGTAACAGCACCACATTTAATCGCTTTCCCTATATCATCTAATTCATCTTCAGCCTGTATGCAGTGGCAAGACTCTTCACAACTTCAATGCGGAGAAGCATTACATTTACTACACACCGTATTACAAAAACCCACCATGTACTGCATTCACTGGCAACTTTATGAGCTCTATCTGACTTATAGGTACACTTACAGGTTCACTCTACATACACTCATCATTAAAAGAATAGCTGCACAAATAGCTGCACCCAGATAGAATCAACCGACAGGAATGGAGCTTGGTGGGTAGGTTTGACATCATGAGACATGCAAATGATTCAAGTTCCACGCTCTGCCATGCAACTGACGTCGCTGTACCTGACTGACCCAACAGCCACGATTGCAGACATTCAGTGAGCAGTGACGCCCTCCATGAGTCATCCTTTTAGTGCCAGCACCAGATGGATGCATGATGCAGGACAGCCTGTTACAGCGACTGCCCTTCACATGATGTCAACATCACCAAAGACTGGAATGATGTCATAGCGACCAACGAATCTGTGTGTGAAGGCACACATCTATTGCAAATCCATTACAAGTCTATTGCAGGACACCATTAGGAACCTCTTCAACTCCATGCCCAGACATCTGGCATGTTAATAACTAAATCAATATCCCTATAATACCAGACTGCTCACAGTTATGCAGATTTGTCTTTATGTGAGGAATAGTACTGCTGATAATACAGTACAAAAGCCTGAGATGGTCCTTTATTTAATCTTCAGTCAAAACAGTCATTAAAGATGCTTTAAAACACAGCCATTTAAAATGCTGCTTTTAAACATGATATAAATGTTAGACAATGATTGCTAAAAAGACTGTGAACTGTGTAGTAGCACTGAATTGTGGAGTTAGAAATAGTTTTTTATCATTTTGTATTCATCCATGATGCACTGGAGCTTGCATTATTCAGGCTATGTTTGGACTGCAAGCAAATCGGATACAATCTGGATATCCCAAAAGTCAAATTTTGGCTGGCAGTCTGGACATTTGAGAATTTGAATTTGACACTTGAGAGGAGCTGCACCTTCCCCATTACTGGGCATGTTTTAACACCTTCTGCGGACACGCCCCCAGATTTTGAGAGCTAATTTTCTCATATACTTACAGATTTTTTTAATCATTCAAATTTGACTGGGTGGTTAATNAGAGGAACCAAGACTCAAAAGGGGAACCCATCCTCCTCGGGTCAACACCAGATAACAGGACAAGCAAAGGTATTTACTTTCTGGGAACTGAAGTCCAGGCCTGTTATTTAGAATAGAGTATCTCCTTTCTCAGTTAGCTGTGGTTGTGATGTCACATCATATGGTTTGGCTGCCTCTGATTGGTCTACAGGCAGTTTACAAGCTCTGATATTATGTTAACAATCCCCATATATGATTTATATGATTTACCCAGACCTTAAGCATAAGCTACTTCATTTTTCAAAATTATATTTGCTCATAATCATTAAAACACAATCTACCAACATAAGGAGGTGCAAGAACAAGTGTGCAAGACCTGGTATACCACCGAAACAGTTACCATTAGATAAACAGTGTTCCTAGAACAATGGACCGAACACCAGTCCAGGCTTCAACTTCAGTTCATGGAAATGATTTAGCTGATTGGAAATGAAATAAATAAAGCTGGCACAGCACAGTAGGTACTTCTAATGAAGCAGCCAGTAAATATATAATGAATGTCATGTTTGTATAGTAATCTCAATCTCTGCCTATTATAAATGGAGGTACATCGTTTTTATTCCGTCTGTGGAGCGAGCTTCTGTGTGCTACAGCATTAATTAGCTCGTGTGCAGACCACAATGGCCGTTTGGACTCTCGGTCCATTTGGAGGGCCAATATCACCAAGTGTTGATGCACATCTTGCATAATTAAAAAGTAACGCTGTCACTCTGTTCAAGTGTGAGGCAATGTGGAAGGGTGTGCGCGCGTACGCGTGTGCGAGTGTGTGTGTTTTGGTTTACACTTGATCCCTGCAGGCAGTGCTTCGTAATGAGGCTAATTAGCAGATTAAAAGATATGCTCCAGACAGGCGCATGTGAATAGCAATGAGAGCTGGCCCTCACTAGAGCAGTTTCTACACAACACAATCACACGTACACCCTTCCTCTCGCTAACTCTCTCACCCCACAGGCGATCAAAAGTGTTTATTTGGCCCAAATGATGTTACCCAACAGGATCTTGGCCTTCACAGGGAGCTGGCGGAGCTTGAGGAGTTGAAACACTACTCAGCTGATGTCCTTTCCATGGTACAAAACTGAGAACACAGTAAAGCCCACAGGGGTGTTTGTGTGGCAGCACAACAGCAGGACAAATGTCTTGCATTCCTCTGTTACTTCTAAGAGACCCTGTGATGTGCCCTAAATCTTGTTTAGACAGAGAGTGCTCTAAGAAGACAAGAGAGAGTCTCTACTCTCAGATGGTTCAGGAATTCAGCTCAGTAACTCGGAAGATTGTCCCTCATTTGCTCAAATAGCTGGAAATCGATTCTAAACGCTTTTAGAGCTCAATTGCTTCAAAGCAATGAAATGGAGCCAAAATTATGACAATAAATCATAGTGATCATCATTATTAGTGGGTCCAGTGGGTGCACACATGCATAGACAGACACCTGTGAAGGTATGCATATATGTGCAAGTTCCTCAGCTAGCAGGGAACGTTCCCAGAACTTTGGCTAACGTTACCTACAAGTTCTAGCCTAAGAAAGTTTTAGAGAAAACGTTATTATCTGATGTTCGAGGAACGTTTTAAAGATGTTTATAATCTCAGATAATGTTCCTATGAGGCTAAATGTGAACTAAGATACATTATATTGCCAAAAGTATTTACCCACCCATCCAAATCATTGAATTCAGGTGTTCCAATCACTTCCATGGCCACAGGTGTATAAAACCAATCACCTTGGCATGCAGACTGCAGAGGTCGCCAACTTTCTCAATCGCTACAGACCTCCAAACTTCATATGGCCTTCAGATTAACTCAAGAACGTTGCATAGAGAGCTTCATGGAATGGGTTTCCATGGCTGAGTAGCTGCATCCAAGCCTTACATCACCAAGCGCAATGCAAAGTGTCAAATGCAGTGGTGTAAAGCACGCCACCACTGGACTCTAGAGTAGTGGAGACGTGTTCTCTGGAGCGACGAATCATGCTGGCAATCCGAAGGACGAGTCTAGGTTTGGCGGTTGCCAGGAGAACGGTACTTGTCTGACTGCACTTGTGTCAAGTATAAAGTTTGGTGGAGGGGGAATTGTGGTGTGGGGTTGTTCTTCAGGAGTTGAGCTCGGCCCCTTAGTTCCAGTGAAAGGAACTCTTAATGCTTCATACCAAGAGATTTTGGACAATTTCATGCTCCCAACTTTGTGGGAACAGTTTGGGGATGGCCCCTTCCTGTTCCAAGCAAGATCCATAAAGACATGGATGAGCAAGTTTGGTGTAGAAGAACTTCACTGGCCTGCACAGAGTCCTGACCTCAACCAAATTGAACACCTTTGGGATGAATTAGAGCGGAGACTGCGAGCCAGGCCTTCTCGTCCAACATCAGTGTCTGACCTCACAAATGGGCTTCTGGAAGAATGGTCAGAAATTCCCATAAACACATTCCTAAACCTTGTGGAAAGCCTTCCCAGAAGAGCTGAAGCTGTTATAGCTGCAGAGGGTGGGCTGACATCATATTAAACCCTATGGATTGAGAATGGGATGTTACTGAAGTTCATAAGCGTGTGAAAGCAGACGAGCGAAAACTTTTGGCGATATAGTGTATAATGCTTTAACTGCAGTGTTCAGAGGATGTGTTGAGGATGCTGTCAGGGCCACAGATTATGTAACATGATAACAACAGAAGAACATTCACAGAGCTACATTCAGAAGATGTTTTATGGATGTTCCTGAGACGTGACAGAGTCTCCTATCTTTAGAAAGAACATTCTGGGAACCAAGAGGAAACTTCCCAATGAAAACATTAACAGAACATTGCATTGCATATTCTCCGAATGTTTATAGAACAAATCATTTTCTAGCTGGTTTCCTGCATTCATTGTTCTGTCATTTAACATCTGAGATGTTTTTTTTTTCTTTTTTCATTTCATTTTATTTCCTTTCACTTTTCTAGAAATAAACAATAGAAAGACTTATAATTTGGAAAATAAAGAACATTAAGATGAAATATTAAAAGTTAAGCAAATTTGTGAGATTGAAAGTGTTAAGGCCTTTATTAAAAAGGTCAGTTTTTTGAAGTCTTATCCCTTTGACTGAAGCAGGTATTCAGGTGACTCAAACAGATGTATTTGGTCTACTTATCAGAAGCTCCTGTGCAAACTTGTGGAGTTCATGACAACTTAAAGCTACGCTGTCATTAAAGTAACAGTACTAAATACCGCTGAATTCCATGCACGTAAAAGATTTTAAATATTCTAGATTTACTCTGATTGTTTTGATTATGGTTTGTTATTTGTAAAGACAATTTTCTGTTTAATTAGAACAGCATGAAGTATTGTGACGACTCGCTACTGGCCGGTGCTACTGTGCAAGGTGGCTGATGTAGTGGTAACAATGTCTTTGCATAACTGTATTGGATTATGAATTGGTTACAAATTCAGTACTGAGCAGAACTCAGAGACCACCCTCATGTAATTAATTGATTTATTTATTCCAGTGAAAATGGTCAGTTCAGTTTAGTCCCAGGACTCTTTTTCCACAGAGCCATTTCATAAATGTGCATAACATTCACTAAGTATTTGAATGGAAACCTGCATTGGATCTGTGTATGTGGATTGTTTATCTTGATGCTGATGCTTGCATGTGTACATGTGCTTAATGTGCAACATATAGAGTCTTCTGGCTACTACGCAAGGCAGAGTAATACCAGTGGTCCTCTGTGACTATCAGAATGAGTCTTTAGNCTACGCAAGGCAGAGTAATACCAGTGGTCCTCTGTGACTATCAGAATGAGTCTTTAGGTCAGGCAATAAGCTCAACAAGCTCAACAAGGAGGAAAAACACCTCTATGACCCTATGGGATTCTAGCAGTATGCTAGCACTTACACAACAGCGAATTACTTTACACATTTTTTTTGGTGATTCTAGATCAAACATTTGAAGACATTTCATGTTCAGCATTCACATGATCATATAAATAATTTGTAGAAAGAAAAGAAAACGTAAAGAAACTTAGGTGACAATGTTCTAAAACTGGAGTTCAAAAGACACAGCAAACATCCTAACAACTGTGCAAGACCTAGTAGACTATCTGATAAACAACACTCAAAGCTTTCATCTTTGAGAGAGAGGAGAACATCAAGCTCCATGCTTGAAACCTCAAAACCTCCACAGCAGTTTCTGTCCATCCTTCCACTGTGAGAAGACAACTCAGCACCATGGGTCTGAAAGTATGTGTAGATATTACTGAGAAAAGAAAACAGACAACAAAAAAGAAAAAATCAAATCAAACCAAAAAGCTGCTGACTGTTCTCAGAACAATGGACTGGCCACTCCAGAGTCCAGAACCTCAACATCATAGGATATGCAAAGCAGAACTTTGTAGGTGTAGATCTCAGAAACACTAAAGGCAAGAATGGAAGTTGACATCAAGGCAAAGCATGTACACTAAATTCTGAAAAATGTGATGTCATACACTCATCATCATAAGAATAGTTGCACCCAGAAGGAAGTGTGGGATTGCAATGCTATTGGGATGGAAAATAAAGGTTACCAGGAACAATAAATGATGGTAGATTTAGACTGATATGGGCAATATTTATTGAGCTACACGTACAGAAGTAGTGTATCTCAGTTTTGTGTCCATGCCAGACATCCTGGCATGGAGTTGTAGAAGTTCCTAATGGTGTCCTGTGATAATCCATCCCATGCAGCTTGAATATTCTCACACAGTTCCTGCAGATTTTGTGGTAGAGGTGGAAGTGGACTGACAGCAGGCCTTCTGGTTGTGTGACACGTGACAACAAACAGTGCTGACCACGGTGCCTCCACACACGGATTCGTTGGTCATCTCCACTAAGACAAAAGCGGGACTCGTCACTGAAGATGACCCGCTGCCATTCTAAGTCACTCCATGACAGTCTGGCATGACTTTTGTCTTTGGCGACGTTGACATGGTGTTAAGGGCAGTCGTTGTAATAATGGTCTGCGTACATGTAGTCCTGCACAGTGCAGCCGTCTACCAATGATGCTGGCACTAACAGGATGACTCATGAAGGGCATCACTGCTCGCTGAAAGTCCGCAATCATGGCTGTTGGGTCAGTCAGGTACAGCGTTAAGGCCCATCCTTGCTTATGTCACATATGCGGCCAAGCTTGAAACTTGAATCATTCATATCCCTCACAATGTCAAACCTACCCACCAAGTTTCGTTCCTGTCGGGTGATTCCTTCTAGGTGCTACCATTCTATTGATGATGAGTGTATTTACTAGTTGAGACTGCTGTGTAATGTTCTATTATTTCCTGGTACTTAATGGCCATTCCAACTGGATAATGAGTAAATGAGGATTGTCTTCTCCTTTTTGCACCATACCGCAGGTGTAAAATTACACTGGAGCCCATGTGTTGATGCACAATTATATATTATTTGTTAGATGCCATTCTCCAGATATTATTTGGGTGGTGGAGCATTCTCAGCACATCAGTGACACTGACACGGTGGTGTGCGTAAATTATACAGAGAAGCATAGAACTGTTATCTGACCAGCGATGTCCATAAAATTAGAGGATGGTTAATACAAATTATGAATCAACAGATGGGCCGCAGACTCTAGCTGTTCACAGGCAAGGTGGACCTACGAGGTAGGTGTTTCCAATAAAGCTGCTGGTGTGTGGACATGGCCGCATGAATAATGACGAAGCCTATAAATACTTTAAATACTCTTTTGTCCTCTATACCCGCCCAAGCCAAAGACTCACTCAATCATTCAACCATTTAATAACGTGCACAAATCCAATAGCAATCTATTCAGGAAGAAGAGACTTGCTAGCTGCTATTGAAATTGGAAATAAATGTCTGTAAAGGACTGAGGATTGACATACAAACCAACTGCACAAAAATCTATTCGGAAGGCACGTATGGTGGTATTCATATCACTTTTTCCACCATTCTGGAATAAAGAAATCTTTTTTCCCAAAATTGGTTACACATTAGTTGTACTGGGCAAAACTCAGAGACTACCCTCACATATTCATCAAATTAATTTTTTGAAGTGAAAACGTGTGTTTCAGAAAGGTCAGGGGTTATGCTCATCGCCCATTCTTTTAACAACACTCTGCAAGCATTTGAAAGCTTGGGAGCCCAATTGCTGTAGTCTTGAAAATAGAATGTTCCACATTCTTGCTGAATATAATATTTTATCTGCTCTACTCTTCAGGGTTTCCTTAGTTGTAATTCACCAAATGTTTTCAGTGGGTGGGCTGGTCTGGACTGCAGGCAGGCCAGTTTAGCACCCAGACTCTTTTACTATGGAGCCATGCTGTTGTAATACGTCCAGAAAGTTGACTTGGGCTGTATTCGAAACGGCATACTACATACTATTAGTGTACTAAATCTACCTAATACTAGTATGTAGCATGTAGCATGTAGTTGATGCTACCAAACTGTAAATCTGTAGTGTACTGAAGATACCCGGATGGTGTTCTACTCCAGTCAGATGTCATAGTATACAGGGGGAGCTATCTTCATGGTGTACTGCATCCCATCATGCGCCGCAGCCTCACCAGCTCTCAGCCTGCTTCAACCAAAGAAAACGGCGGCGGGTAACACTGGGGAGCAAAACGGCCAACTCCGAGTATAAATGTGAGTGTAGTGATTGTAGTGGGGTATGTTTTCATCAGAATGAGCCTCAGAAAGTTAAAATATTAGCATTAGCAACAGCTAGCTCTAAACAGTGGATACAGTAATAACAGCTCTGAGGTAAATGTGAGGTAACAGGCCATGTGACTGTATTAGTATACTACACTGTAGGTCAGAACTTGTTACTCTACTGCATACTACACATAGGGGGCAGTATACAGCATGCAGTACATACTACTGTATGCAGTGTGCAGTATAGTAGTGTGCCATTTCGAATACAGCCATTGTCTAGCTGAAAGAAGCAAGGCCTTCTCTGAAAAAGACATTGTTTGGATGCCAGTATATGTTGCTCCTAAACCCATATAAATTGCTCAGCATTAACGAAGCATCACAGATGTGCAGGTCAACCATGCCATGTGTACTAATCCACCTCTGTACCATCATGGATGCTGGTTTTTGAACTGTGCACTGCTAAGCTGGGTGGTCCAGCTCCTCTTTCGCCCAGAGGATGCGGCATTAATGATTTCCAAAAAGAGTTTTAAATATTGATTTGGCGGACCACAGGACATGTTTCCACTTCACCTCAGTCCATCTTACATGAGCTCAGGTCCAGAGAAGGCGGCTGCATTCCTGGATCCAGTGTGGATTTAGTTTCTTTGATTCTTCCCCTCTCTGGGATGCTCCCAGTCATGTTACTGACCTGTTACCAATTAGCCTAATTAGTTGTGAGATATTTCACCAGATGTTTTTCCAGCATTACACAAGGATACCAGTCATTTGTTGCTCTTGTCCCAACTTTTTAAAACGTGTTGCCAACTGCAAATATAATTTTTTTTCCTTTTGTGCTATTTTTTATTAAAATATAGCGCTTAAATGATTTGCACACCATTGTGTTCTGCCTCATGTTACATTGTGCCCAGCATCCCAACTTCATCAGGTTATTCATTCTTCAGTGTCAAGAAACAAGGCAGAAAATGTTGATTGCATGTGCTGCTTCTCATGATTCAAGTAATCATTCAGTGATGTTGAGCTCCAGTCCACTTTCCTCTTCCTTACACAAACGGATTATCTTATATCTAATCTCCTAAGCAATATCTCCTGAAAAATGAATGGTGTACTTAATGCTCACTTGTTCTTAATTGTCATCTTGGCAGTAATTTAAATATATAAACATATACCGTACGCCATGAACATATGAACGTGTTAACAACAGCTCATGAAACAACAAAGAGCAAAAACAGAGAGCCAACAATAAACACTGCAGGAAGAAAAAGAGCAGAAGAGGCCCAGGAAAGAGACAAGAGAGTTAGCAGACTACAGAATGAAGAGAGGAAGAACTGTAATCGAGAAAGTAAGAATAAGGAGGAGGGAAGGAGCATGAGGAAAAGCTGTGGAAGCGTTAAGTGCCCATCTGCTGAAACCACAGGTAAACCTACGCCTCAGTTAACCTTGGTGGAAAATTCAATTAAGGCTCTGGAGGGAAGAGACGCGAGCCATATGCCTCTTGTTCAGCGGACTTTCATGAACTCATACCAGCACTGCAAACACCTGAACTAGGCGGTCTGAAATTTTGAGCCCTGAGAGCTTAGTCATTTCATTATGAGATCTACGTAGCGCAGTATTGGCATATCGACTTGACCTTTTTCCCAATTTTACCTGTTTTTTTTACACACCTTACATTATGATCATTACATGGCCTGACATAGAGGGAGTCTCCCTCAGAAAGGACCTATTATTATGATTTTCTCAATTTTTCCTCTTTCCTTTAGTGAGTTACGGAGCTTTTTGTGCATGTAAACAGTCTGCAAAGTTATAACGTTCAAAGTACATGCCAGAGAAAGAAACTCTCTCCCACAGAAATCACTTTTTCTCAGCTGCCTGAAACACCTTGTTGGAATACCAGTCCTTGTTTTCTGTTACAAGGTGGCATCATCTCTTAACACAGTCCTTGTTGCCCACCTATCAGCATGCTTGACACGCCCTCACACAACACTACTGTTTCATCTGTTGATCAATCAGGACAGAGTGGGCGAGCAGACCAATCAGAGCCTACTGGGTTTATCAAGAGGTGGGGTTAAAGACAATGACGCGCCAACAGAGTGTTTCAGTCAGATGGTGAAAACAGCTGTACAGGAGGAAAAAAAAATCCGCGTTTTGGGAAAATTGACGCGTGTAAATCTATTCTAGTACAGCACAAAAATACAATTATGAACACAGAAGATGAGCATTAATAGGTCTCATAACATATATAGAGTACACAATAGTATACTACAGTCATAAACGCTACAATATGCAATTTCATCTGCTCTCATCATCCACACCCTTGAAAATAATGAAGTCAATACATTTTCTGGAGTGATGCCAGAAGAGCCCCTTTTGGTTCCCTCAAGGACCTTTCGGTGGATTCATCTTTACAGCGAATGAGACAGCAGGTGTGGAGAATTCTGAAGTTTAGAGAATCTCCATACAAGGTAATGGTTCTAGATCAGTTCTTTCAATGTTATGTCCAAGCCAAGACCCGTTTAATAACATTTATTTTTAAAGACATGATTCATGCAAAATTCAGCAGTCAGGACAGAAACAAAGACGTTCAAATTGGTTTGATGCAAAATGGTGCATTGTAAAGCAACTTGTCAGCTTGCTTTACTGTGGGTGTGATAGGAACCACAGGTCACACCAATTACATCTATTTTATCTACTATCCATACTGACTAGGGAACCTACATGTGTAATAGTGATAATGATAAAATAGTAGTTTCTATTTTGCTTTACACCCTGCATGCACCTCTCCGTCCAGCGCAAACCTTATCTCAAAACTGTAGTAACCCAATGTCTAAGGCACGGGGTGGTGTATTCGTAACCATTTCAGAGAATAAGTTTCTGTGAGGAAGCTAACAGAGGCATTAGATGTCTGGTTGCCATCACCATCACTGTAAATGATTCTGACTCCGCAAGTTTCCCTGGAACAAAGCTCTCCACATCAAACCACCCTGAATGGCTCTGTTTGCACCTCAGCTATTCCAGTCCATAAGAATCAGTGGGACTCCTTTTTAAAAGATTATGTTTCTAGAGTGTTTCACTTATAAACTCTATTCAGCAACTTGAGCGTGCACACACACGAGCGCAGGTGCAGAGGCAACAGTAGTCTCAGTACAGCACTGTAAGCAACAGTGTCCCGAATAGTGTCCTAAAATGCCATAAACACAAATAAACATCACATTCTTACCTGCCCAATAGCTTCTGCCGGTGCCTTTCGCTGCTTTGCGATAGTGTGAACGAGTAAGAGAGAGTGACTAGAAGGATGAAAAGAAAGGTGAAGAGACATAGATAAGAGAAAGAGAGAGAGACAGAGAGAGATGGATGAGAGAGATAGAGATCTGAGCACAGTGGTCAAATAATGGAAGCGAGAGCTGGTGTGTGGGTGTCTGCCAGTGAGCGGACGCGGAGAGCAGTGGCAGCTTCAGCTTCACTACACGCTTTCTCTCTCTCCTCCTTCCTCCCTCCTTCACCTCCCCCTCCTCTCTCTCTCCCTCTCTCTCTGTGTCCTGCCCAGTTCCCCCTCCTCAACATAATTCAGAGTAATTTAGCTCCATTCAGCCCATTCACAGTGGGCACTCAAGGGCTTTTGGCTTTAACCCGGCGCTTTGTAAATCTTTAAATAGTGTTAAAAGCTGCCTTTTCATCAAATCCCTACCCATTACAGTCTTCTTATTAGATTAACACCTTTACATTCGCTGACCCGCTGGTCCCTTTATTTAATACTAACTCAATCATTTGCCATTGTTTTTCATGCAGCTGCTCATTAATATCTGGGAGTCTGTGAAGTTTAAGGGCTTAGAGGAATACTCTAGCATGTATCAACCTAATCTCTATCTAAGCGTGACATACGGTTGACTGCCATGAAATACAGTTTGCCTGTATTTAGAAAGGAACCGGAAACCTGTTCACAAGTTTTGTGTTACTAGTGGCTAAAATTTACTGGCTATGCTAATTAAAAAGTGGTTCTTCTTAGTAGAGGTCTGCAGAGGTCTGATTTTTTAAATCCTGCTCCCACCCACTCCTGCTAAAATCCATTCAGATCCCACGCACTCCCGCCAAAAATGGTCAACATCCGTCCCATCTGCGACATTCCGACCCATTCCTGCCCACAGTCCTGTGTGAAGGTAAATGACATCCAGTATTTGACATACTCCATTCACAATTAAACGGTTTTCTCCTGAAACAATCATGACTGCCATACATCAGACTTGCCTTTAGCCAGCTTAACTGAGGTGTACTGGCCTTTCTTTAGAGCACGTTCTACAACTGGGGCTGACTGACCATCTATAGGGTCAAGTTGGTTTGTAGCCTACTTGAGAGATTGTATGAAGCGTGAGAGAGTGGACATCAAAACCACACAATCACAGCACCTCGGACCCCATGTGCTCACAGTGTGAGGCCATGTGCCTCCAAATTTTAGTAACTTGGTGCCATTTACTAATTTATGGGAGATTCCTACATGCATGTGTTGTCCACTCCTGCACCCATTGGACTCGTTAACCACCTGCTACCACACATGTCCCTGAAATTTGCACCTGCGCCACAAGATATTCATGCAGGAACGTAGACCTTTGCTTCATATACTGTACCTCTTTTCCACCAACAAAGTGCCAGTGCTTGTGCCAGAGCTGGTGCTGGCTCCCAGGATCTTTCGATCCCGTTAAGAACGGGCCCCTTTTCCACTGGTTTAAAAGCCAAGTGATTACATATCTGGACGTGGGCAGTCCTTAGTCCAGAAGCAGAAGACATGTTCTTTCTTCAGTAGACCACAAATGGGTCATTGTGCTGCTGCTTTCGTTCTTTTCACTCATTCTCCTGTTCTTTTGGAAAATGGCCGCATCAACAGCTTTCGTGGTGTCGGCAGCGCCATGCCCTTTCGCCAGTTGCGTCACGGGTTCCACGCTTCCAGATTGGTGAGTTCATAGAGCTGGAACAGCACTGATTTTGCCGTCTGCGTACCGGTTGTTTTGTGGTGGAAAAGCACAGAACAGTTAGAGATTTTGGCACTAGCACCGGCACCATGTCGGTGGAAAAGCACTAACAGATTCTTAAGTAAATACAATGTTTCTATACAGAACCTTGAACATTCAAAAAAACGTTTGCTTGAAAAATGATTCCTTGCATGGACAAATGGGTCATCTCTATGATCTAAAACTAAGAGTTACATATGGTTCTTTAAAGAACCCTTTTAAAAAGGATTTATACATAGCACCAAAAAGGGTTCCGCTATTACTACAATTTAAAGAACCCTTTATCAGCACTGTATAGAGTTTTGGCTATAAGAGGGTATAAAAATGCATCCAAATGTTAGTCTATGGTGCATTCAATGAATTCAGTTCAGGTCTTTCATTTAGTCTCATTGCCACAGTTATATAAACCAAACACTCTGAGAGCTTAATGAATTCAAGTGTGGTACTGCAATAGGATGACACCGTTGCAACAAGTCAATTCGTGAAACTTCGTCCCTCCTAAATATTCCACGATCAACTGTGAGAGATATTGTTGAAATGCGGAAGCGTTTAGGAACCACAGCAGCTCAGCCATGAAGTGGGAGACCACGCAAAGTTACGGAGCTGGGTTGCTGAGTGCTGAGGCACATAATGCATGAAAGTCCCCAGTGCTCTGCTGACTCAATAACTGTAGGGTTCCAAACCTCCTCTGGCATTAACATCATAGCTTCATGCTATGGGTTTCCATGACAAAGAAACTGCACGCAAGCCTTACATCACCAAGCAAGTGATGTAAAGCATTTTGGTAGATGCCAGGAGGAAGTTACCTGCCTGACTGCATCATGTCGACTGAAAAGTTTGATGGAGGAGGGATAATGCTATGGGGTTGTTTTCCAGGGGCTGGCCTAGGGAACAGTGGGAACAATTTGGGGAAGTCCCTTTTCTGTTTCAGCATGACTGAGTGCACAAAGCAAGGTCCACAATGGCATGGTTGGGTTGAGTTGAGTGTGGAGAAACTTTACTGGCCTGCACAGAGCCCTGACCTCAGCCCTATAGACACACTCTTGTAGAAAGCCCTCACAGAAAACTGGAAGTTGCTACAGCTGCAAAGGGGGACCAACTCCATATTAATGCCTGTTTTTTGTTTTTTCAGTGGAATGAGATGTCGTAAAAAGTCCCGTAGGTGTAATGTGTCCCAATACTTTCGTCCATATAGTGTATG
Source organism: Semaprochilodus insignis (assembly GCA_034552555.1). Lineage (NCBI taxonomy): Eukaryota > Metazoa > Chordata > Actinopteri > Characiformes > Prochilodontidae > Semaprochilodus > Semaprochilodus insignis. Next base: position 24,997,835 of record CM067489.1, read on the forward strand.
TTAGAGTTAGAAAGAGAGTTAAAAACACAAAATGCTTTCTGAGCAGCATCAAACAAAATGACTGGATGGTTAACATGTCTGCAGTACAGACGAGATATACAAGTAAAGAGGGGAAAAGCAAATACAAAATGCAATCTTCCAGTGGTATTGATCTATTTATATCACCTCTACAGCATTAAGTGCTTTTTGAAGGTTCAAGTTGGCTTGATGCAGCATTCCTCAAGATGGACTGAAGACAAGCATCTTCTCTTCTTTTCTCTACAAAGAAAAAAACCTTCTTACTTTGTATCTCGATTTTCAGTTTTCACCTTTGGTTAGCCTTTGAAAATGCCTTTTGCTCTTCATATTGTGTGTAAACTGCATGATGAATGGACCAAAAGAAATGGCCCAAAATTACTTGGAAAAGGCCTGTTACACCGACCTGCATTAAAAGTGGAGTATGCTTTTTCCTTTTGCTATCATTTTGGAGAGTTTATAGAGTTCTGACAGGACTGAAATGTCTTATTTCTGTACTGCGTATCTTTCTATATAGGAATCAGCACTGACTCTTGTTTCTGGCACTGGTGCATCCTGGAACCTATTTCTACCAGCAAAGGAAACCTTCTTTGTAGGTAGACAACAAAGCAAACTTATAAGTCAGTCTGGATAAGAGCAAACTTTTCATGCCTGCATTCACATGTACAAGTTGGCATTTGCATCAAAACTGTTTTTTTTCCACACAGTCTATAAACAGAGAGGCATACCCTGATAAAAAAACACAATAAATGGTAAAAATAATGGGAGAATAAGATAATGACAACAACTGTTTGTTTGTTTGTTTGTTTTATACTGTGCAATCCATTCAGCTCTTACTGACAATCATGCATTCATTCATTCATTCATTCAACTTCTGGCTTATCCTCCTGGCTTATCCTTCTGGGACTGTGACTGACAGTGGGGCCATTTCTGCCAGTATAATACAATTCAGGGTTTAAGCATGTCTGCTTTACTGGGACATAACCCAGGAGTATTCTGTGCATGACTCTTCTAGTATATATCTCATGGTGAAAGCTAAATCAAAGCCCTGAATGTGCTGACTGTGAGTCACTGCTGTTATTGTTCGTGGGACACTTAATAACTGCACTTCATTCTTGCTGCATGTGGCAAGTATGAAAGCCTGAACCGGCGCAGTGTAGAAACACACCCATCAGTGTGGTTCCCACCTCTGATCTGAAACGGCTTTATAGAGCTGTGCTATCTTCCTCCCAACCCACTCGTTTGTTCACCGTCATCCAGCAGTGAGTCGCAACCCTCCAGCATTCTCTAACTCCACAAAACAGAACACTCAGCTTATCTTTCATTATAAGAACATATGGCATAAACAGGATACCTGAAGCAAACAACACGATCATGGCTGAAATATCAAAACAGTCTAAAACCTAAAATACATTTTAGTGTAGTATTTAAAGCAGGCATAACTTTACAATACAAAAAAGTGTAAATAATACTAGAAAATCTTACAGATACTAGCAAAACTTTGTTTTGGAAGTTGCTCCTTCCTATAACACTCTTTAGAGTCAATGCATTCACTGGTTTGCTCAGGAAATGCAGATTTATTGTTGAGCATGTGTTGAAAGGTTGACCGAGTGTTATAACTCGTGTCACAGAATATAATTTTGAATGCATGATTTCCATAAATAATACTATTAATACTAATAATATTAATAATACAACACATTTTTGGGACAACAATTTTCAGTGCATATAAATTCATTCTAAACAGTGAAGGATTCCTCATACTAGAGTACCAGGCCGGGTCCACTGTTTCAAGGCTTAGGACATGCGTCTGACTCCACTAGTGGTGGTCTTTAAAACACTTTACGTGCTCATTAAACACACCTGATTCAACTCATAAGCTAAATACCATGGCCTAATGCTGCAGTCACATTAGACATTTTCAGCATTTCAAATGCCTTGCTAGGCTGCACCGGACTGGGGATAAAAAGAATTCTTGATTTTGGTGCAGTTAGCAAACCAGCTACCTTGCTAACCATAAAGACGGTTCTATACCCATGATGGTGCTGCACACTAATCTGTAGATAATCAAACTTAATCAATGGGTAATCTTGTTCCTCTAGGCCCGAAAAAGTACAAAGTCTAATAAGTCTGCTGTACTGCACCATATTTCTCTCCTCTCTATGTAAACTGGGTGGTCCTAATCTTGGATTACGTTTCCATAAGCTTTTCCTAACCAATCACAAGCCTGATGTCTCGTGCTCCAACCACACAAAACAGTTTCAGAGTCAAAGCAACTTAGCAAGCTAAAGCTAACGGAGCATAACCAAATGCTAGCAAGCTAGACCACCTGCTTGATCCCGAAGGAAATTTAGCAGCCAGTAGCAGTTACACAATACAGCACAGTAAAACAGTAAAACAAATACAAAAAACAGGGTTGTGCAGTATGAAAAACTTAAATGGGTAGGTATTGTTAACTGTTAACTGTTAACTATAAACTATACATAGTACAGGTCACTATGGATAAATATATAAATATCTCACCTCGCAAGGAGGCAAGAAATATATACAAGAAATACAACAATAACTTTAGACCTGTAGAAAGACTGTGCAATAGTAATAAATACATGTGCATGAATATGCAAGGGGTGCAGTTATCAGCAGATAATGACTGAATTAACATAATAAACATGTGCATATATTGGTATTTATGTCAAGTGGAGTGTCCAGGGGTTTAGATGTACAGTATATACAGTAAAGTGTAATAGTGCAAAATAAATAAACCTATGATTTAACAAGAGAGTTTAGTCCTCATCTGTCCTCTTCCCTCTTCCGACCCCGCTGGGAAGAGTTGAAGAGTCTGATGGTTCTTGGGACAAAGGATCTCCAGAGTCTGTCTGCGGAGCAGCTCTGTGACAGCAGCCTGCCACTGAACTTGCTTCTTTTGTCCATGATGAAGGTGTGCAGTGGGTGCCCATCATCATCCATAATAGACAGTAGTTTTTGCAGTGTCCTCCTCTCTGCCACCTTCACCACAGAGTCCAGCTCCACACCAACAACTGACCCTGCTCGCCTGACCAGCTTGTCCAGACGCATCTCGTCTCTCTTCTTAATGCTTCCTCCCCAGCACACCACAGCATAGAAGAGACAGCTGTCACCTGTTTGTTCCTTTATCCATACACCAACATTTTATGTTCGTTCAGTCTTTAAATGAAAGAGCAAAAAGGTGCAAACAATTCTAAGAACACGTCATAAATTTGATGTAGACTTTTTCTAAGGACCTTTCTCAATAACCATTTTAAGAAAACCTGTATTGTTGAATGAGGCCCAATGAGGCCCAACATCAGAACTCTAACACCATACAACACGGCAGTGTATTCAGATTATTGTTGATGCTAGAGAAACATAAAACTTAACTCTGCTTAAAGACATTTTAAAAACAATAAGAAGGTCGAGGTCAAAGCAGTTCCAGGCTAATACATTGAGATGTCTTCCTGTGAGCTCTGGTTCAATGCCGCTCAATATCTGTGAAAGCATGTGTGCGCATGTTTGTCAATGAACTTCCTTTCATGCTTCTCATTTTAAACCATATTGCAAAATCTAACTACCTCTCTCCAGAGGAGAATGCTTCCAACGAGCCATAATCTCCACCTTAAAGGCCCCCCAGACTGCGGCCCATTCTTCAATAGCCATTATCAAGCAGCACGGCCCACATTAATGCTCTTCAGAGACATATAGAGCTGCATTATTAAAGCCTGGCTCCCAGGCTCCCTTCTCGCTTGCTATTGAGCCGTCCATGAGCCTGAAGCTTTAATTGTCTTTCACTGGCGCTCAGGTGTGCTGTGTACTGCTATGGATCTATATTTATCATACACAGAGCATTAACACTTTAGTAATGCTTACTGAACACAGACGTAATGCAGACAACCGGAACTCTCATGCGGAAAAAAGACAAGATACGGGCTTTTTCCCCCATGGGACATCACTGTCCCTGCAAAAATTGAATTGAATTGAATTGAATTGAATTGAATTGAATTGAATTGAGTTCAATTCAGTTCAATTTTGTCATTATACCAATACAGGGTTGTACAGTATAATGAAACACAGTCATGCTACTTCTCTAGTGCAGTGATAATATATATATATATATATATATATATATGTATATACATATTTATGTGTGTATATATATATATATATATATAGAGAGAGAGAGAGAGAGAGAGAGAGAGAGGGAGAGAGAGAGAGAGAAATACAGTGCATAAACAGTAAGACGTGCAAAGTGTGTGGGAGGAGTATCTGTATGTCAGAATGTGAATACTAGAACTGAGGTGCAGTTAGCATATGCAGGAGACAAAAACAGCTTAGTGTAAGTGTACATGCAGGAGAGTACAGTGTGTTGAGGTAGCAAAGTGTGCAGTTAAGTATGTGGTTGTAAACAGTGTAAGATATAAGAAGTGTACGGTACAGGTAGGAGAATAGCAGCTCAATGTTCAGGCGAACAGCTAAACAGCTTACAATACAGATGTGCAGTATATAGATAAATAAAATACACAGCTCAGATGTTCAAGTATACAGGTCTAGTTAAAGTGCAGTGCATACAGTTCTGTGAGTTAGTGGAGCCCAATGTGTGGGTGATCAGGGCTAGATCAGTAACAATCATTAGTGTTGTAGTCATGTTCTGGTAGGTGCTGCAGGTGTGACCAGTCAGCTCTAGGGTAAAAGCTGTTCCTGAATATGGTAGTTCTGGCTCTGATGTCTCAGTACCTCTTTCCGGATTGCAGAGGTTGGAACAGGAGGGGATAGTCCCCACTCACTCTGTACCATCTCCAGGAGATATGAAAAAATCTCATTGCGTCTGTCTAATTCCATCTCCTGGAGACATAAAGCTTTGGTGTATCATAGAAGTCCATAAAAATCATAACGGAGTACTGGGAGGGCATCAAATAGAAAGTGCTCCTGCTGTTCTTCTTCTTCTTTTTTTCCCCATAGTAAAATAGAACCTGCACTAAAGATGATTTAGCTTAATGATAAATAGGGAAATAATGATCGTTTGGCCTGTGGTCATTTTCCTTCGTTATGAAGACTTATGACCGGGCTCCGTATCTGCACCTGTGGATGCTCTAGGCTGCGCATGTGAGCGTTTGTGCGCATGCAAAAGTGCTAGGTAGGAGGGTGGCGATCATTTATCTCCAGTCTAAAAGTCTTAGGTGATGAATTATCGTCTTGGGCTCCACCATACATAATATGGGCTCAACTTTCACAAAGCAGTGATGACCTTGAAGTGAACGATGCCGGTGGGCGGCTCCTTTTTATTTGACATTATCTTTTCATTTCGCTTTAGCACCCCCAGGGCAGACAGTAATTTGCCTGTTTTATGTGGCCATGAATATTAATTAGCAGACCAGACACTTCTGTCACTCACACCAGGACGTGATCCATAACTTTGCATGGATCAAGGTGGAAAACAGAATAACCATGACAATAATGCCAAAGACTTTGGAGATCAGTGTATAGGGTTCCTAATGAAAGAGCAAACCAAGGACTATGTTTTAAACTATGACTACTGTACTAAAAAGAAACGCTCTCCAAAAAAAGGAATATTATGCAGTATGTTGTTTATTGTTTGTCAGATACACTTCATTTTTACTTTACATTTTCCCTTCTAAGAAAAAGAAAGGAAGCTTACTGAGCATTAGTGCATAACTACAACACATTCGTACTATTGATGTTAATTCAATCTGTCCTAAATTTCAGTCCAAGCCCAACACCCTCAGGGCAATGGCGAGCCGGAATTGGCCTCAAGTGTGGGTACCCACACTGACGCAGACAGAGCTCTCTGCAATATTTATCATGCAAAACGCAAAGCTGACCGTGACAACACATCTAACCTGAGGAAACACCTGGTCAAACGCAAAGTACATCTAAAAGCTGACAAATGCACCGGATTTCCCTCTGCAGCAGCTACTGCTAACGTCAGCACCCCTGCAGTTGGTGCCGATGTAGCCGAGCCCTCCATGGACATCCAGGCTTTAAGTGAGGTAGTTCATTAGCTAGTCAGATAAGATTGTTGTTGGAGAAAACAAGGCTTTTTCACTGGTCTTTCACCGGTCAACACTGATCCACTGGCTGCATCAAAATGTATCCTATGCTCTTTACTGTAACATAACAAGCAGTAATAAGGGATTTCATACGCATGTCCCGAACACATTCTTCTCCCAGTCCCACTAAACTACCCTTGCTGTTACAGCTCCAAGATTCTGGGCAGGATATCACATGTGCTTACTTTGAGATACACATGACAGAATGCTCACTCACGCTGTAGGGGCAACTTTTGGAGTAGTGATGGGGAGTCAATTCCAAAAGAGTCAATTCTTCCCCGTCTAGGAGTCGGGGTGCTCTCTTGGTCACTGACTCTAAGAGTCTAATGTTGGGAGAGTATTGGGATGTTGTGTTTTTCAGTGTAATTAGCTGGAGGGACATTCTGACGGAGGCGAGTGTAAACCCGGGGAGAGTCTGGGTTTCAGCAGTGAGAGTTTAATTACCAGCCTTAACTAAGACCCGCGCTGCTCATCAACCACTGTATCACAAACTCTGCTCACAAAAGCCTTTCTTATACGTCCTGCAGAGCAGATCTTCATTCTCCTCATAATATAAGATGCAATAAACAATTATTAGAAATGGTACAACGGACGAAAATTCTGGAATAGAGGACGGAACTGAGATTTGCTCCTTTTTTTCCAGTTACTGAATTTTTTGTTCAACCTTAAATAGTGCTGCAGTTACATTCTGGCAGGGGAGCACACTATAGCTGCTGCATCACTTAAGGTGGACAGCACAAGTCAAAACAGATAATGGGCAATACAATGCCTCTTCAGTCTCTTCATTATCCTCAGCTCTGAGGCTGTCTGGGTTAAAATGAAGTGAGGTTGAGGAGTTGATTTCGTTGATACCTACTACAATGTGCGAGGGGAAAGCCATTTGATCCACTCATATATATTTATTTGGATCTCATAAGCAACTTAAAAAACGCTTAAAAAAATACTGTAACATGTAATTTTACATTTATGTAAAATTATGTTGAAGTCAATTTTGGTCAACAAAAAACTAGGAATAAATAAATGGATAAATGGAAATGAAAATATAGATGTTCTATATAACAAACAAAATAATTATATCAGCAAAGGCAAAAAAGATATCATTTAAAAATAAATTTCTTTCATGTTTAGCAAAGCTGGCATGATGTGCACGTTTTTCACGCTTACAGAATGTGCGCAGCTGCCTTTGAATCGTCTCCCACTTTGAAGTCAAATCTAGTATTTTTTCGTATTATGACCGTTTAGTGTGTTGCATTGTTAACAAACTGGCAAAAAGGACACACTTGTAGTTTCGCTTTATTACACAGGTACAGTGGAGCCAGACAAAATCCGAGAGCAAGCCCAAGTAAGCAGCTACACTGTATAAACAAGCCCCAAAAAGACCACTAATATTTTACAGAAATTTGACTTAGACCTGGCAACTGTGTGGTGAGCCAAAAGTTAAATAACAAACAAAGAAATTACAGTGTTGAAATTAAGAAGTCTGGACTTATTTTTACAACTGAAATTGAATTATTTGTTATTACAGAGAGAGAGATGAGTACTGATACAAGTATGGTTGTGCCTCAAAACAGAATTCCAAAAAGTAAACTATTTTGAACATTAACATTATCTGGGTTTGTTCATTACTTTCAAACAGTGCAGTGCATTATGGGCAGTGTTTCTTAACCCCGGTCCTGGAGGCCCAATGTCCTGCACATATTACTGCTTTTCCTGCGTCAACACACCCACGTTAACTCAACCATAGGGCTGTTAATGAGCTGATTAGCTGGATCATGTGTGCTGGAAGAAGCTTCTGGGGCCTTCAGGAACAAGGCTGAAGAACACTGTGCTACGGTACCTCGGTTGTACACTACTTATTGCAGTGTACTGTAGGATTGTTGGAGTGCATATTGTGTACTATGTCTGTGTCTCAGTTGTGTACTCTACACTAACACTATACTCTATATACTATGTACTAAACTTAACAGTATGAGTATTTGGCAGGCAAGTACACAAAACATTAACATACTACATCTTTTCTTACTAACAGGAAGTGATCAACTTGTGCTATGACAATGCATGTCACACCAAGCTGGGCTCTGAAAGCTGCCTTGGTGGAGGTTTACTTACAAAACCCTAACAAGTAAATGCATTATAAAGTAGAATATCTTTATTTTCATAGTCTCTTTTGACAGATTTGGGTTACACTACTTTTTATACCTTTTTAGTGGTGCCGCCACCACTACACCTGCCATCATATCATTGTCTGTCATTCCCAGGTGCGAGAGGCTACTCTGGTTCTGTTGCCCATTGTTTTGATTGTGGGACAATAGCGTCCATCATAAAAACGACTGGTTCTAAGTATGCATTGTGGATGTTTGATTTAATGTTTGATTATCCTTAACTCCTATACACTTGTAACTATACTACATCCTCAAAAACTAGTTAGTGTTAGCATTAAGTGTGCAAATGTGACACACCCTATGTTTTTGGACACCCCTACTAAACAGGGAAAACTCCAAAATAGAGCACTATATAGTAAATACACTCATCATCGAAAAAACTTTGCACATAAAAGGAATCAAACGACAGGAATGAAACTTAGTGGGTAGGTTTAAGCAAGGACGGGCCTTATTGCTGTACCTGACCTGACTGACACCGTGGTCAGCGGCATAAGAACGGTTTGTTGTCATGTGTCACACGTCCAGAGGGCCTGGTATCCCTCCAGCTTCACCCCTACTGCAAAATCCGCAGGAACTGTGTGAGAATATTCAAGCTGCATGGGATGGATTATCACAGGACACCATTAGGAACCTCTACAACTCCATGCCGAGACATATGCGTGTTACGTTAGCAAACATGGCAGCCCAACACTATACTGAGAGACACTACTTCTGTACGTGTAGCTCAACAAATATTGCCCATATCAGTCTAAATTTATTATCATTTATTGTTCCTGGTTACCTTTATCTTCCTTCCCAATAGCATTGTAATCAAACACCTCCTATTATTTCGATGATGAGTGTAGGACACCGTTTCTGACACACTTTAAAGGGGAACCAGTTGTTTCAGTGGAGGTCATGGGAACCACCTCTGAAAGCTCCCTTATAGAAAGTCATGACATGAAATGGTTAGATACTGCATATGCGGTCGGACACTTTGTTTTATAATAAGTTTATGATAAAGCTTTTGGCTTAATATGTATTTGAATCCATTCATGTTAATCAGTTCATGGTGGAAGCGTACATGAGAGGCAAAACAGGACCCAAGGCAAACCTTTTTTTTTTACCTGTTTCGGTTTTGGATAATAAATAAAACAGCTGTATTTGTGACACTGTGAGCCCTGGTTCCTTTCACCAGCAATGTAAAGAAATCAGAGTCTCTACAATGAACCATCTTACATCAAACCACTCTGAATGGATCTGATTACAACTCAAGAACCGAATTATTCAGAAATTATAAAAACTTTGGTGGAGCTCCCCTTTATGACTTTTTTCGGTAACATGCACTTCTATTATATTAGCCTCATAGCTCTAGTGCCAAAGCAAGGACGGAAACTTGATAAACCAAACCCGTCTTGGCACTGACCACGACCAATTTCGACTTTTCGCTGAACTAGTCCTTTAAGTGCTCAATCTCTCATTCGACACCGCCACCCAGTGTTTATATGTGACGGCTAACAGATCTTCCTATTTGGTCTGACTTCGTCTTTCGACTTCTTGTTCAAATGTGAGACAAAAAGCACCTCCAATAACTAAAACACTTTTAAACCCTTCGTTTGACTAAACTAAATACCAGCAACGTGTTTAGTGTTTTGTCCGTGCTTGATTCACCGAGTAACGGACTTCTTACCATATAAAGTCCGTGTTGAAGATCTAGACGGAATTTGTCGACACTCCCCCGCAGCAGCCGCAGGAAGGGCGTCTTCACTGCGAGTCCAGCGAAGGAAAGTGGAGGCTAACGCTGCTTTCCCGTTTTTATAGCTCCTTCATGTAAAACTAGCTTAAAGCTGTCGACTCTACATACATTTTCTGGATTAGCTGTCTAGTAGGGGATGCTGGGTGTGGCAGACATGACGGGCAGGTAAGGGACAGCGAACTTGTTGCCTTTTTCCTGACTCCGGACTTCACTTCTCTCTCTCCCTCTCCCAGCAGCCGAGACGTTATTAGCCACTGATGCTAACAGCCTAGCTGGCTAAATAATGTCATCGAACTTAACATTAACTTTTGTTTACGCAAGGGTGTGGCTACGTTCTGACAGAATGCACAACTTTGTGCGTTTTATTTATATATTTAGATAAATACTAGTTTGCTATCTAGTTTGCCCTCAAGCTACTTTTTCCAGGGAATGTGTTAGCTGGCCAACCATTTCCAGCAGCTAACAGCGGTGCTTAGGGAGACCGCTGGCTTTAAAATATGCCCCGACTTGGTTTAGGATACGTAACGTAATTTGTGGGAAACGTTTTGGTGGATATCTGGGATAAAAATAGCAAGTATATAATTACTGATATAACCTAACCGACTTGTTGAAGTGCTCTGTGAACAGAAGCCTTTAAAAGTGTTGCTAGTCTCTCTGAGGAGAAGTTAAATCTAACATAGCCTTAGTTAGCCACGTTAGCTAACCAGCTATTAGCATTTCTGAGGTAAATTAGTTGCTGCTGCGCTGGATGTTCTTGTCCTGAGATTTCCTACGTATTTTCCCTGCCCCGAGGGCATTTTGCTTGGCAGGGCCGGCCAACAAAGATGTTAATTTAGAAAGTCAACCAGTTAGCCAACATTCACATTGCTTAACACACCATTTTCGGTATAATTTAACCAAACAACGACCAGTGAACCTACATCAGTCGTTATAGTTTTATATGCAAGTTGGAGGAGAATTCCACCCAAATTTCTGAGTAATTCAGCACTTGAGATGTAGTCAGATCCGTTCGGAGTGGTTTGATGTGAAATGGTTCATTGTAGAGGAACAGCGGTGGTGAGTCACAACACAAACATAGCCATTTTATTTACTCCCAAAACCCACCAGTGAACGTGCACTTGCCTTGTGTTGTACGTGGTTATGATGATGGTAAAATAAGCATAACAGTGACAATGCAATAAGTGTACTTGAAGGACCACTTGGCTTCACAACGTGCTGCATGTACCCCTTCCCAGTGAATGGGTTAAATGAGCTAAACATGTTAGAAATGAGGTAAAATGCATTTTAATAAATTAGGTGATAAATGGGATAAAACATTTTAAGCATGCAAATTTAAGCATTTTTATGCATGTCTGGTTCTTATCGTCATCACTGTGAACAGTACAGGTTCTTGGTTTGAGTTCCTTTCTGAGTGTGAAGTAGTGTCAAAGTTTAAACGAGAGGATTACGGTTTGTCATATTTTGGCTAAGATCCTTTTGTGAACTATCTGCCACCAGATTTGGATTACTATCCCAAGTTTTTGCCTTCTGAGTTTTTATATGTTGACCCAGATAGCAAGAATATATCGGTCTGCTGGCTTGATCAGTTCGGCACTCCACTGACCGTTTGCCATTCGGACCAACCTGATAACTGTCCTGTGCACAAGATCTAACTAGTTTTTAACTTCCTGAAACTGATTTGAAATGCACACAGACTGTTATTTTAGAAAATTAATTAAGGCAAACTTTACAAGTGCCATAGGAAAAAAACAATAAGCACGAGGCCTGATATTAAATGATTTTGTTGAAAATGTTGCGGACACTAAACAGTATTTACTAAACAGATTTATAGGTTATGATGAACAAAAGCAAGAAGGAAAAATAAGTAAATTGAACTGTGAGTGGGAAAACAAGCAATGAAAAGTGTCTGTTTAGTCTAGGATGCCCAAAAAAAGCTGAGCAAAACGCTAGTGCATCACCAGCTTTGCAGTGTGTGGGTCAGCGGTGGTCCGCCATCCTCTTGCTATCAGGGGATTTTGGTAAAATAAGTTTTCATTGGAGACTATTTTTCCTTACAGTGTGCTGCATGTACCTCTCCACCATAAATGGATTATCAAGATGTTTTAGACCAAATAGTTAGAATACAATTATCATGAAACAATCTCTCAGATATCAGGGAGCATATATCTAACCATTTCTTCTAATAAGGTTCTTTTGAAGAAGCTTTTAGAGGTATTATACTCTTCAGATGTCTGGTTCCTATCCCTACATCCCTCTTGCTCTGTAACTTCCTCTAGAGCGGAGCATTTCACATCTACTTAACCGTTTAATTATGTGGAACTTTTGAAAAATTGGTGGAGTTCCCCTTTAAGTATTTGTAAACACTGAGTAAAAACTGTGATGGAGCTTTTAGAGTAGTTAAATGCTTCAGACATCTGGTTCCCATCATCACTGTGAACAGTTCTCACTCAAAGTTTCTCAAGCATAGAGAATTTCACATCAAACTATGACTTTTCTTGCATCTTAATGATTTAATTATGCAGCATTTTTGAAGATTCGGTGCAATTCCCCTTTAATGTCTTTGCTAAGATCCAGCCTAACACCAGTGATTTCAGTTCTTTATTTTTCACTTATCAGTATCACGTATTTAGATGCAGACAGGATTAGTTACAGTTGCTTATATTAATGTTTTATGATCTTGGTTTTTAGACACCACACACACACTTAAATTGTGCAGCCTTAAGGTTCAGTTTACCCATGCAGTCACACAGATGTTTCAACCCTCTGGAAAGCCATCTCCCATGACTGTGTCAAATCTCTCCAGCATGCCAAGTACACTAGCACAAGACAAGGCATGAAATATACACTGCTCCAGAGAATGTGGCTCCTGCCTTAAATGTTTGATTTAGAGCCGTCTCTCTTATCTTATCCATGTTCGTGTTTTCATTTAAAACACTGCACACATGCTCAGGAAGTTCAGCCGTTGAGTGCCTAGTCCAGCTTTAGGATGAGAGGAGTCCGCCCCAACTGTACATTACCATATTAGGGAATGGGTTGTTACCAGGGTCCTTATCCCTGAACCCATCTTGCTGCTTGGCTACCAGGGGGAGAAGTAAAGAGTGGGCCAGAAATTGTAATGGTAGCCTGACCGCTGCTTAGTATATTACTGCTGATGTCATACAGTAGAAATATATGGGGAGGGAATTACTGAGTCACTTGAGATGCAGCAGGAGTAGACATGTCTTTAATCATGCAGACTGTGACCTGTTACGGGCCAGGCTGACTGGAGGTGTGAGTAAGTTGTGACCACACTCTAGAAAGATGAATATGTCCAACAGTTTACACACTTCATGGTCTTCTGCGTTACGTGAAATATTTTTTTTAGATTTAGTAATCCATTAATCACAGAGGCTATACAATAAAATTGTCCAAGCATGAGAACCCTTGATTTCACAATAAAATAAAATGCGGTAAAAACATTACACTTTTGTGTTGGATGGAGGCTGCCTCTTCAGATGTGAACAAAAACAGCTAACTGCTACAACACCGAACTCTAATGAGGTTAAATACACAGTGTATTTTTTTTCCTTATATTTCCGATGTTTTTGGAGCGAGCCAACATCAGCTAGAGCCTAGCCAGCCTAGTTAGCAGTGTGCCTTCTCAATCACATCCTTAATAACATGTTATTGGCAACACTTCAGGCACTCATGTTTTGGATTTGCACAATACACACAGTATGTGAACACAAATGTCAATGCCCAGCCAAATCATTGCAAATGTACAGCCCTTCTGTACAAACTCACCATGCGCCCTTGCATTACTGTGGTCATTTAAACACACTCAAGTACTCAAGGGGGCGATAGAGGGTAGGTAAAAAAAAAAGTGGGATCTACTGTTTTCTAACACCCAACAGCTAAATGTGGATAGTAGAGGAAAGCTGTCTGCTTTAGCTGTTCTGTTGGAATGAAAAGGTGATAATGTGGCATTTTTTTCATGAGTCTCAGCTGTTTGTCTGCTTTGACAGTTATGAAAGCACAGTAAAGGTTTGAGACAAATTAGCAGTACTCCTTGCTGTACCACGCAGAATGCAGCTTGCACTCGCATTGCTTTGCTTTATGTTTACATTGTGACACGTTTTTGAACATAACACATGAAACTGTATCAGTGAATCTGTGTTTGCATAATAGTACTAGACGCAAGTATGTTTCTCACCTTACTCACAAATATAGGCAAAACTGTAACATTGTACTGTTGTGTTAAAGCATGCACAGCTTCATCAAATTGTTAGTCTCTGTTTTCTGTGCGCCCCTGTGCTGAAATGGGACAAGAACCCGAATAGTGACTTCAGCATTGAATACTGGCATCTGGAACGGTTAACTGAGTACCTAAGTGTGCATCCCTACTATATATTTTGGGAATCAGTGTGAACATCTAAAAAAAAAAAAGAATGGAATTTTGGATTTATCAACTGATGTCCAGTGAGAGTAACGGTGACTAGATGTTTCAGCTCCTCAGGGATTGTAGCAGCTCTTGTTTTGAGAGGAAATGAAGCTCTCCACTTTGCTATTGCTTCTCTACCAGTGTAGTCTGACAGATTACTGAAATTGTTACGTCACCATTGTTTTACTTTGTGTGATGCTCAGTGTACTCCAGCGAACAAATTCAGGGCATGGGAAAAGTTGCTGGAAACTTTATTTATTCTAGACAGCCATAATGAAGCTTGTCGTTTAAAATCTGTATTTGCACAAAAATGTACAGCTGTCAGCACAAACGGCTTGGCTTTAGGGTGGGACTACGAATGATTCAAGAAGTCAAACTAGGATAATATGTTGTAAAAAAAAAAAAAGAATTATATATATATATATATATATATATCTCATGGTAGTGTGTTGTAATGTTTTTACTTTGTCTTTAGAGTTATAGTAGTCAAAATGAAGGACAATTACCTTCAAATGAAACCTAGCATAAACCCATGATTGATTCTGAATTATAGTGTTGCAGTTGGAAACAATCTTTGTATTTCCAGAAAGGAACATCACAGGAGAATGGAAAAAAAATCTTAGCTTTCAGTGAACTTTTTAAGTTAGTGTAACAGTGTTTTTTTCTAGGTTATTTTGGACCATTTCTAATGCGATGTTCAATTCATTTAAGTCAGTTAATTAGAGTGCTGTTTAAATGGACTAATGATGGGTTTGTGCTGGGTTTCATAATTCAGTGTTATGTGCTTTGTTTTCTCAAGACATTGGGAGTTGTATTTCCCACCACAGAACTATGTTGTAATGTGCTCAATCATCTTTCCTTTTCCCACCCAGTGCCCTGTGATGTACTGAAATTAGTGGAGCTCCTAAGGGAAATGCTTGAACATTTCCTTTGTTTTGAACTGTAGTCTTCGTAATGTAACCTGATCTTCACTCCTAATAATTATGTAGCTGTCAGGGCTCTTAGTCATGCAAACTGTTTATGAAAGTAACCATAAACTGTGGTATTATTTTTCACTGTTATAACCATTCTAATTATATCACTGTGTTGTTATGAATCAGACAAGTAGTTACTCTGTACTTGCACAGACAAAATTTCAGAATGTGTCATGTTATACATGGGCCTCAAACAGAGTAAAGTAGAACGTCTTCAACTATTTGTCAGTTTAAATATTTAAATATGGTATATTTATGAGTTTTATGCATTATGTGCGATTTGTCCATATAATGTAAAAGGTTTTGTCATGTTCCGGTTTAGATTTATGTTTAAAATGAGAAGGAATCCTTAAGTGAAATGTTAATTTAAGATGCAGCTGCATCTAAATTGGCCAGGCGAAGATTGACTGAAGGCATTAGTTTAAAAATATAAATAAATAAATAAATAAATAAATAAGAAAATGGTGCTGCTATGTTAAGGGAAGCATAAAAGCGTGAAAATTAATGTGACTGTAGTGCTGGTTGTTGTAGTGCATTAGTTTACATGGCATTTCTCATTATGCTTATGCACACAAACAGCTTGGACTCAAAATGTATTTTGCTTTCTAAAAGGAAATAATGGGCTGGTGTAGATATTTATTATTAGGAAAGAGTCACATATGTTTGGTATGTTATGTAAGTTGGGCAGTGGTAGAGAGATGAAGATTTGACTTTCGACATGCAAATATTGTGGTGGTTTTGGCATGGTTGTAAACTTTTTGTAGAGGACCTGAGTTCAGGAAAACGTCCACCTAAACAGCCTAATTACATCCTTTTACAGCTTCCTGTTTCCTGTATTGCCTTCTCTCTGTTCCTTTTTTATCCCAAAGCTTTGTACTCTGACTGAAGTCTTATAATGCAGCATCAATACACTGTGGAATTTGTTCTCCATTTTATTTGGTGTAAAGCTAAACTCTTGTAACACTCAAACTTGTAATAGCCTATAGCTAAATCAGGCATGTTTAACGTATTGCATTGTCTCCCCCTCCAACAGCAATATGGCCAATGCCCTGGCAAATGCCGCATGTGAGCGATGCAAAAGCGGCTTTGCCCCGGCAGAGAAGATCGTCAATAGTAACGGCGAGTTGTACCATGAGCAGTGCTTTGTGTGTGCCCAGTGCTTTCAGCAGTTTCCAGAAGGACTGTTCTATGAGGTAAAGCATTACTGTTGGTCAAAAGGGCAGACCTCCTACTTTTATGATTTGAGGTCATTTAGTAATATAGCATTGCATCTTACTCAGAGTGATGAGAGAGGTATAGGTTTGGCACTCTAGTGATGAGCAAGATGGCAAAATTATCTTTTGAAGCTTTTGATATGATATTTTCACAATATGAGGTTAGACAAGTTGAAAAAAGCAACAATAATAAAGCATAAAAAAATCAAAAGCTGTAAATACAATAATTTTTATTCGGTGTTGAACTTCCTGCACTGCACTAAATCTTTGTAAGTATTCACAGTATGCTCAGAAAAGCATGGTAAGTTATTTAGCCACATAATGATATTTTTGCACTGCCCAACCCTAAGATCTTGGTTATTTGCGCAAGAGCTGTTGTTGTTGATGTTGTTTACAGGCTCCCTGTAATAGGCATAAATATGTTCCAACTTTGTCTAAGTGGTACATGCTGTAGTTCAGTGTTTAAGAATACACTAACTTATCACAAGAACAAAAACATTTGTTATATTGCCCATCCCTTGTCTGAAACACTATCAGGTGCTCTGCTGTTGTGAAATTTGTTTTGGAGAAATGCAATGTTTTCTTTTCTCTGTCTCTCCGCAGTTTGAAGGGAGGAAGTACTGCGAGCATGACTTCCAAATGTTGTTTGCCCCCTGCTGTCACCAGTGTGGTAAGATTATATATTATCAACTGCAAACACTGTCTAGGGCTGTCAAATATTCTCATGCGTTGACCGCCCGCCATTACTGCTATGCAGTAATATATTCAATTAATATATATATTAATTGAAGCCTATGCAAATAAAAAAAATGACAATACCGGCACAGCTTACAGCTAATTATCATGCTTATAGGAGAGTTCATCATTGGCCGTGTGATAAAGGCCATGAACAACAGCTGGCACCCTGACTGCTTCTGCTGTGACATTTGTCAGGCTGTGCTTGCTGATGTTGGATTTGTCAAAAATGCTGGGCGGTAAGTGCTTAGACATTTTTACGAGAGATTTTTATTACAAATCATCCCAAGTGGTAGTACAATGTACAGTGTCTTTTCTGGAATTGTACTAAATCATCCTATTTCTTGATAGTTGCCTCAGTAAGACGTCATAAATCTGATAAAGAAGAATGGAATGATGCTACATGAGTTTGCTTCTTGTTACGGTTACTAAGTCTTAGTGTGCGTTGGTGTTTTTCAGTCACCTGTGTCGTCCGTGCCATAATCGGGAGAAGGCTCGTGGTCTGGGGAAGTACATTTGTCAGAAGTGCCATGCCATCATTGAGGAGCAGCCTCTCATCTTCAAGAATGACCCGTACCATCCAGACCACTTCAACTGCAGCAACTGCGGGTATGTGGATACTCAGCACAAGAAGCACTGTGTTAAGTGCTGTATATGAGTGTGCATGGCAGTAATGTACAGTCTTCTAATTGGTGATGGTTTAGTGTATTACATAAAACTTCTCCAGCTTAGACTCAAAATAGTATGAATGGCCAAATAAACACATTCCATCCATTAATATTTTAGAAGGGGGCAACTGGAGAAAATAAAAGAAATAGTAAGCATGATGATAGCTTCACGATGGCTAAGAGCTCCACACACCACAGAACACTATTAATTTCAGCCTTCATGCTAACACCAGTCACTTGACTCTAACTCTTGGATATCATCTAAGTGAGTGTCACATCAGCATCAGTTATGTGTAACCAAACCTGTACTGTGTTCTGTGGCATGCTTAACCAGTCAGCCAAGCTTTTGTTAGCTTAGCCAAAATGCTACAGACACCACCAAATGGGTTGGACTTCTCTTACTTTAGCACAAGTCACTTTATTTCAGGTCTTTCAGACATGCAATTTTACCTAAACCTTTGTCAGCTGAGTAGCACTTAATCAGAATTAAACCTGTACGGTGGGGTGTAGCATACTCACCTACCTTCATTGCTTATATTCCGTTATTGCATAAATAGCAATCTCCCTCTTCACCAAACTAATGCAATCAAATTGTCATGAAATTTTGATATTTCATGATGCATATATTTTAGTTACTAAAGAATCAGAATGTTGTTGTATATAAATGTGTTTGATGAGTGTTTTGTGATTATTTTATAGTAAGGAGTTGACTGCTGACGCTCGAGAGCTGAAAGGAGAGCTCTACTGCCTTCCTTGCCATGATAAAATGGGAGTGCCTATCTGTGGAGCCTGCAGAAGGCCTATCGAAGGCCGTGTTGTCAACGCCATGGGCAAGCAATGGCATGTTGAGGTGAGTGAGTGTTGAGAGAATTCAGCAAAATGTATTTTGGCCTGTTACACCTATTACACTTTAAATATAAACATAACAGTTTATATTTGTTTTATGATTAGCACATGATGAACTTGTGTGTGTGTGTGTGTGTGTGTGTGTGTGTGTGTGTGTGTGTGTGTGTGTGTGTGTGTGTGTGTGTTTGCAGCATTTTGTGTGTGCCAAGTGTGAGAAACCTTTCTTGGGCCATCGCCATTATGAGAGGAAAGGTTTGGCATACTGTGAGACTCACTACAACCAGGTAAGGCAATGCTCTGCAGTCCAAATTTAGTATTGATTGAGTACACTGAGATTCCTGTTTATGCAGAAATATTGAATTAGATGGTCTAATATAAGCATGTATTTTATTTGTTGAATATGTGTTGCATCCCCTGCACTTTCTGTTGTGTGATAGTAATAATGCTGATTATACACTATCTATAAGAAATCAGATTGAACTTGTTCTACCCCTCCATTCTGACAGCTTTTTGGTGATGTCTGCTACCACTGCAACCGTGTGATTGAAGGCGATGGTAATGATCTTCTAAACTGCTCTAATGACAGTATACATAAAACTGCCATGAAGCCTTTGACTTAGTAATGACACTGTAATATTCCACCAAGTAAACAGTCATTTGTGATATTTTGAATCGAGCATTTGTCTTTTCCTTGATGTGTGACACAAAGACACGAAAATAACTACTGTATATGAGAAAAGTAGTATCGAGGACAGGCTGTCTGTCAAAGTAATATAATATCACAATACTGATAGCCACAATATACTCAGAAAAGTGTACTGACATGCTGTTTATGAGAAGAATGATAAGATCTTGTCATATTCCTCTTGTCAGAACAAACTAAATGTAGCATTAGAGCACACTTTCTTGGCTGTCATTTGCTGAGAATGTGGGTGTTTGTATTTATTTATTTATGTATTTATTTATTTATGTATGTATTTATTTATTTATTTATTTTTTATTATTATTAGTTTTTTTTTAACCGCAGCAAATTGTAACCACAGGGGCTCCCAGTCCAGGGGACTCCATGTTTTTGCACCCTTTGGCACATGATCTAGTATGAGTCTGCCAATTGTATAATGAGTTTAGATGTGCTAAATAAGAAAAAAGCACAAAAAATGGTATGGAGTACTGCGTTATGTTTACAGTTCTCACTTTGAGTGAATTGTACGCTTGATGATTGTTAATATATTTGTGTTTTGTTGCAGTTGTGTCTGCTCTGAACAAGGCCTGGTGTGTCAACTGCTTCTCCTGTTCCACCTGCAACACCAAGCTCACCCTGAAGTGAGTCTATTGCACACAGGCACATTCTCCCTCTCCTCTGCTGCTTTGTGTCCAAGTACAGCCATGCTTACACTCAGTGCTTTTGCACTGCACCCTGCTGTTTGACCTTCTAATTTCACTGCTCTTGGCAGATGTTTGTCTGTCGCTAATGTCTTTGTCTTTTTGTCTTTTCCATTCCATCCTTTCCTCTACCTCTGCTGCTATCAATATTTCACACCTTATCTCTGTCCTGTTCTTTCTTGTATCTCCCTTCTGCCTCTGACTATCATCCTCCTTCCCCTCACTTGCTGGGCTGCATGGTGGCCTCGTAGGGACAAATTTGTGGAGGTTGACCTGAAGCCAGTTTGTAAACACTGCTATGATCGTCTGCCTGAGGAGCTGAAACGGCGACTTGCTAAACGTGAACGTGATGCTCGTGAGCGGAAGAAGAAGACTGCTGCTGTCTGTCTGTAACGCCTCTGTCTCCTGTCTCCTTCTGTCTTTTTTCCATTCTCATCCTCCTTCACTTTTTTGGGGGTCAGTCTCCATTTTGCCCCTTCTCCTTTTTCTGTTTCTATATTTTTTTTAGACATAACTCATCATTCTTCATTTTAAAATGTATTAATTTCTCCATTACAGCCTTATTGTTTCTGAGATGTTAGATGGAGCAGTCATGCATGTTGTACTGTAACTCAAATATAGGCAGTTGGTTGCTTTTCCCAACCCTGATTAGGCCTGAGACTGCACTAAAAAGTTATTTTTAATAACGTGCAATAGCACAGTGTACATGCATATCAGTAGCGCTCGGCAAGTAACCAGATGATGAAGTTTCAAATGCAGCAGTTACTGTTTTATTAAAGAACATGAGAGCACATCAATTCAGTTTTTTCCTACATTCCGTTTTTTTAATTGCTTATGTTTGTTTGTTTTGAAAAAAACATTTATAATTCATATTTACATAAGTTCATTCATTTGCCTTATTCAAAAAACAATCCAGGCTGAAACACTCCCTATAGAAGGTATACATTGATGTCACTTTCCTGCTGGAATATGCCTCCTCAGTGAGTGGAAGAGCATTTCTGGTGTTTATTAGGAGGAAACAGCAACATTGGGAATAATATGAATGATTATCTGCTTACATTAAAGGCAGATGGACTTAAAATTTTAATTTCTGTGGTCACTGTAATCTTTGGTGATTCTCCATTCCAAGTATAGCTTCCAAATATACAAAGTCATTTGGCTGTCTAAACATGCGTTGTGGAGTTTTTCCATATATGGCAAACTGGGTTGATTTTTGCTAGTTAACACTGTCTGACTATCCCCTTCCTTTGTAGAGCCCAAGGCTCTTCATAATGGATGTTATTTAATAACTGCTGACAAAAAAAACGATACTAAATATTTAACTAATGAATAGTTAGTGAAATATGTAACTTATGATTTTTTGCCACTTACGATTTTTTGATGCCGTGTCTAGCATACCTGACACAAAGTGGTAATTGCAAATCCACATTTCAGTGCATGGTTTTGGTGTGAATTGCAGTAATCGCTGCAAATCTAAATTTAACTTCTAATATGCCTGCTTCTTGTTTGAATTTTCACGTACCATCTTAAACAGTGAAGCAGTTACATTTTGGCATCTCAGATGTATAATTATAATTTTCATTTATTTGTTGAAATTATATAGACATTATTATTGTGACTTCCTTCCCCATTTAAGGTGGAACAGGTGAAACAATGAGCTGAATTTGGTCCATAATTGAATTGTGTGGCATTGGAAAAATATGACAGGGAGTTAGACACACATTTATATTGTATAAAAGCAATATGATATGGTACTTTACTAAACAAACAAATGTTAAACTGAACCATTTTACTGCTTTATTTGCAGAAACAAGTTTGTGGAGTTCGACATGAAGCCTGTGTGCAAGAAGTGCTACGAGAAGTTTCCCCTGGAGCTGAAGAAGAGACTGAAGAAGCTGGCAGAAACTGTGGGCCGCAAGTAAACGTCCACAACAACAGGGCTCACCTGAGGCTCATAACAAAATTCACGGTGCTTAAGAGAACAGAGTCCATGCATTTCTGTGATGGGAGCCAAACAAACTCCAGCCTTAATTCCCTCCTGCATTTGTACTCAGATTTCAGTTGGTTCATTTTCTTTTGGTCTTAGTTTGTGTGCGTGTTCTCTGTCAGTTACGACATTGAGGGGGTGGAAAAATCATTGTATTAGCTAACCTTGCAGATGGATGCAGGACCATTAATGTATTCTTGTTTGTTCACTTTATTCAATATATATATATATTCAGTATATGCAAAATGGAAGAACTATAGCTAGAGGGTTCACAGCGATTAATATGTGACATATATTGGTAAATGCACTTTCCGTCCTAGAATGCCACAGTTGTTTAAGTTTTCCCTTCTAGGAGGATACAGTGCTGTTACTGTCTGGCCTAAGGTTAACATGCTTTTCTTTTCGCAACATGTTTTAAAACGGTGTGTTCAATGTATGAGTAAAGGAAAAAAGGACATGTGGAGGCTTGGGTGAACGTGTATCAGCTTCTAAATCAAACTCCGGCTGTAATACCATACTCTTATAGTCTAACCCTGTGCTAATATGATCATGCTTTATTGACTATTATGAGACATATTTAACTATAGTAGACTGTAGTAGTTCAACTTTTCTCTCTTGATTGCCTTATTGCAGTGGTCTTAGTTTCAGTCTTGGGGATCCATTGCCCTGCATGGTTTCAGCCGTTTCCAGCATTCCTGCTGTCTGTCTTAAAGCACGTTCAGGCAGTGTTCTGCCTGTTTTGCAATGGCAGTTAACTAACTTCTATGTGAACAAAGGTTTAATTATTCTTGATGCCCATTACTACATGGCATTTATGTCCAGCAGCCATTCATCAAACACTCAAACTGTCTTTCTTTATCCAGGCTTGGGTATTAAGAGCAGTCCTAATTTTAAGTGTAGCTGGTATGTAACAGCCTAGCAGATTGAGAAGCTGACTTGTATGACAAAAACCAATTGATGCAAGAAAAATAAGTACTACAAGAACATAAGTTCTAAACAACTAAATAAAATCTTAATAAATTAAGATAACCAACTAAAATGATGACGAACAGAGCAAAAATAATGGCTTATTGTGAGTCTTGATCTTGATGAGATCTAGATAATCAGCTAATTATCAAGATCTTTGTGGGCTGCATCAGGTGTGGTGGCAGTGAATCCCTGAAACTGTGCAGGACTAGAGTTGAAAACCACTGCCTCCAGCATGACTCTAATCCAGTGTTCCTCAGCCATGATCCTAGAGGTTTACTGCCCTACAGATTTTGGTGTTTTCCCTGCTCCTGCCAAACCCGATCCAACAACCAGCCAATTATTGAGCAGGAGAAAACACAGAATAGGAGGCAACTGGGCTGGGCCTTCGGGACCTGGATTGAGAAACCCCGCTTTATCACCTCTTCTAAGTCTATGCCGAACTTGCTTTAAAAAGAAAATGTATATGTATTTGCTGTATTTTTATTATAATTCAGAATGTGCCTGTTGTAATTGCCAAATGTAACACTGCTGTAGTATAGTGATGCAGTAGAAGAGTATTAGCTTCTCTACATGCAGCTTCTTTACATGCAGCTGATTCTCTTGTGAACATTACACATTCGTACGTTAGCACTGCAAAATGCATTATGTAGTTATGTGCCTGTTTTATATACTCACATGAAAAAGGAAAACAATTTATGTTAGCTTCGATTCACTAGCAGCCTATCAGCTGCCAGAACTGGGCATCAAGAGCTGTAGGAAACAATGTCTGCTGATCCGTAGTCCCAATTTTTGTGCTGTGTTCATATTTGTATCAGGTATCTGCAGTAGACGGATCAGTAGACGTGTGTATCGGCTCACAGTTCCCATGTCGATGCATCCTTACAGTTGATTCCCAGTTCTGACAAAACTCTATTGCACATGGAATGGAACATGAAGCCACTGTAGTTCGAAGTACGGTTTTCCTTTGTTCAACATCATTAAACATGGACATCAAGTAGGACCAAATAAATCCTTTAGTGTTACTTTGCATGTAGGCGGCGAATGCTGAGGTTTTTGCTTGCTGTAGCCGATTTGGCCACATCCACAGTAGGCTTCAAATAATATGCAAATAAAAATAAGTCTTGTCTCAACCATTGTGTTCAAGTATTTTGGTGCTGACCGAAATTCCACTGCTCACCACTTGATGGCGATATAGCTCTGTGGTGAAGTCTGTGTGTTTGGTACTTTGTTTTGAAGGTCTTGAATGATGTGTAAAGACAAAGCCACTGCACATATCTTGTTCTCCTGCTGTTTTCTGTCCAGCCTTTTTTCTTCATTTTTATACTTCGCCTCAGTCTGGACTGTCTGATCTCTTTTGGGAATTGTCCTTTGAATGTTCGAGGGCCATCAATCTATGGTTTAAGCCTAGAGGATTTAAAAAAGCAGTATTATGCTTTAAGAGGTTGACTTGGGAGGGAAAAGGAAAGAAACTAAGCACCTTCTCAGTACGAATGAATTGATGATCAGTCTTTTGTCCCAGTCCTCTCAGGCTTCGGCTTCAAGGGCCGAACACTCAGCGATTACGCGTGTTCTGTTATTACAACCAAACAGAGAACAAAAGAAATTGGGGTGAAAGGAAAATGAAAGACGTCCAGATGCTTTCTTCTGTCTTTCATTTGTCACAATGGCAGCAATTTGTATTCACAGGGCCTAATTTCTACTCTGTTAAGAGCTACATTAATTCCCCATGCTCCTCAAGAACATCTTCCTCGGAGGAATCTGAAATGAAGGGAAATGGGGGGGAAAAAAAACGAACAATGAGACATTCAGAAAGTTCTGGAGAGTGGAACTGGTGAAAGAGAAACAGCACTGGCAGCTCTTCAGATTTTGATTCACGCTTGTGAATTCATTTAAGTGAATTTATTTATGGAGAAGCTGCTTAATGTAAATAAAATAAGCAGCAATCAGCTCTAACTACACCAACTTCTTCATGAAGAAGTGTTCCTCTCGTGAATCCACTTATGACATTTGTGTAGGTTTATGTACCAAAACATAATTAATTCATTTGTGTGACCATTTTCCAACCCTTTTCGAACTGAAAAGCTTTTGTCCATTACTGTGCTTTTTAAGACTGACATCTTTAAGTGATCTCTATTCAGATTGGTTAACCTGTATTGTACCATGGGGGGATGTTTCTTGCCTCTCAGTGGGCTGAGGATCCATGTAAGAATTACAGGGGCTGGACATCATCTTCTATCTTGTGGATAAATCCAGAGTCTATATGAAAGAAAAGCTCAAGGCGTACAAAACCTCTCTCTGAATCTGTATATTTTGAAAATCTGTACAAATCTTGTACATAATCTGTATATTATAGACCAGCGTCCTGTCTAGCCAAGTCAAAACAGCTATAGCCTTGTCCCAGTTCTTGCTCTAAGCCCAAAGGTCCTTCTTGAAGTGTACACTTTTATGATGTTGTCGAAGGGTGAGCAAAAGAGGTGTAAGAGTTCAAGGCGTCAGAGGGCTGAGAGCAGAACCAGGACAAACTACGCCTCACATTCCCTTAAGCATATACGTCACTGCTGCTTAAACAGGTTTTGCAGTGTTTCATCATCATGCTAGTTTTCCCTCTCTATTGGCTTTTTTGGTATTGCTGTGGAGTTACCTGTTCCTCCAGCCTTATCATTTTTATGATTTCCCCAGTAGACACATTTCATTTCAGTAGAATGTTTTACAAGATGCTTGAACAGAAATGTGTAGAAAATTGTTAAGATATAATTTGTCATAATCAGACATTCATATTCACATGAGGAGACGTTTCTGTGACCCATAAACAGCCTTCATTTTTCATTTTATAAACCTGAAAGTCGTCTTATCTGTTCCCATAACAGCATAAATACATTGAATACATTTCATTAATTACGTTTTTAGCTGTTTGCTGTTTAACACAAAAAGCCAAGACGACAGATGGTGAACTGTTTGCTATATACATTAAACAAAGCTTACCTGATGCACCTTATACGTTCATACATTACTCATGAACCATCGCTAGGTAACAGCTGCAAGTATGTTTTTATAAATGACTGGTCCCAGCGATGTCCTGTTCCTATGTCAAGTATATATATTACATCTGGTTAATACAGTTTCTGGCGCTAGCATTTAAGTAACAATTTGTGCCATGCCAACATGATTATTCCAGCTAGCTCGTATGTCGTTTCGGTGTATAGTATTGTATGTTGATCATACAACTGACCAGTTATGTGGGAAATTATCAGCTTTCCTTTAACATATACTGTTCTAATGGCAAATCTAGTAAAGCCGTACTGTGTGGCTTATAAATTAACCAGTGACATGACCCTCAAAACCACAGCATTCTTGATCAGTTCCACTTAAAGAGTTCATTTTCTCCATTTTTTCGTGTGGCCGTGTAATTGGTTTTTGTGAGGAGCATCACGGTGGGGCATGGGTGACTGCCTTCACAAAAGTGTGGTCTGATGCAGACTTACGAGAGGGACACGCGTCAAGTGCTCGTAGGGGGCATGTGAACACC
The DNA here is from genome assembly GCA_034552555.1 of Semaprochilodus insignis. NCBI lineage: Eukaryota > Metazoa > Chordata > Actinopteri > Characiformes > Prochilodontidae > Semaprochilodus > Semaprochilodus insignis. The sequence continues at coordinate 25,024,549 of CM067489.1, forward strand.
CCTTTTGGGGAAAATGAAGGCAACGGGAAACCTTCCAGCTTTGCACACCTATACAGGCACGCACCAATTAGGAGTACAAGGCTACACATGTCTGTAATGGGACAGGGCCAGTGTACTGACAGTGAACTGCGCCTACATGGCTGGGTTATCATTAACTCCTTTTCATTGTTTAATGGATGTTGAAATAAAGTAAGTCAATAGTCAACTACTACTGCCATTGCTATCTAGGTGTATGTAATCATGTTGTTGATGATTATTTCATGATATGAGACTAATTTAGGGATAATACTCTTAGTTGTAGCAGTTAATACAGTATGCCGTCTATGAACTGCATATGTGAATTTTATCCAGAGTTATCTTTTACCTCAAATTCATGCGCCAACATAATCATCACAGGTTAGGGTCATGTTGCAGCCATGCAGCCGCACTGCTTTTTAAGCCAAACATAAACATCTACCTTGAAGATCCAGTCAAGTCAATGTTTATTTATGTAGCACCTTTTACAGCTGATGTTGTCACAAAGCAGCTTAACAGGAAATCCAGGTCCAAGTCCCCAGTGAGCAAGCCAAGGCCGACAGTGGCACAGAAAACTATGTAAAAGCAAAAGGAAAAAAACTTAAGAGGAACCAAGACTCACAAGGGGCTCCCATCGTCCTCTGGTGGAGACCAGCTAGCAAGACGAGCACAAAATCAATACAAGAAAGATAAGATTTAATATTACATATAAAGATACATAAAGGGACCCATGATTGCATGGAAGTATATAGATGAAAGGGCGTCTTTGATGATGGTATTCCATAAAAATGAAGGTCATTTGTTTTTACACTCCTATTCCAGCATCCAATTACACAAAAAGACGTTTTTTGTCATTATTCCATGGATCTCTCCCATTTCACTCCGCTTGTTTCTGTCGGTTACGAATCCACTCCAAATAGGTCTATAGGCAGGGTTGCTGTAGGCTGAATAGCTGAATGTGCAGATACATGAAAGTATGTTGTGTTCTTGGCTGTCTCTATTGGCTGTTTTTGTCACTCAGTCTACATATTGTTGCTGTCTAAATAAAATTTAAAAATAAAAGTGCATTTTGTGAGTTTTCTGAGTAATTGGAGTTCAGCAGCTGTGCTTCACATTATGTGAAAATATCATGATGGTTGGACGAATAGAAATGCTCCAAAATTTCTTCTAATGAACTCTCTTGACAGTTACTTGCATTGAAAGTGTAGAACCTGTTTGCCCTCTCCTATAGCGTTACCATTTTGGAGATCCTTGATTGTCTTTGGACAGCAATGATACGTGGAGCAGGAAGAGAATGGTACAATTTCACTTTTAAATGCAAGGAAATTTCACTTATTCCTGATAATATTGGTATGATATAAGCCCACCGGCCAAAAGAATTAGTCACCTTGAGTGTTTAAGGTGGTAGTAAGTTCAGGCTCCTACAGATGGCGCTGCACAAGGATGACGAGGCTATAAAAACTTGCGGGGTGTGAGTGACAGGATTCATAGATCGAGAAGAGGTGGTACAGTGCAGTGAATGTCTCGTTCCATGTGTGGAAAATGCTCCAAAGTAGATGTTAGTGATTGGCTAAAAGGAGTGACTGCATTTGGGCATGCCCAAGACTGTAGTGTGAAGGAAGTAGCTGAATTTGCAGGTGTATGGAAGTGTACGGTCGTACGTGTCTACCAGCAGTGGCTAAAATCCCAGTCTACAGGAAACTGTCCTCAGAATTGTGGCAGGGAAGACATCCACCAAATCTTCCCCAAACAAACAGTTCTTTGAGTGTCTGAACATTGTTGTGACCTACATCCAGAAACTTGTGCAGTTCATGCCAAATCCAATCACAGCTGTTATTGGTGCTCGTGTAGGTGTTACACTTTATTAGGTACATTTCAGTCACAGGTGACAAAATTTTTGTCCGGTGAGCTTTTATTACTAATGTATAAATATCATATTTGTTCAAATCAGATATAGACTGCCGGTACCTCAAATCATTTCTAATGACACTGTTAAGATGCTGACCCCATATTGATTTGTGGGCCAGTCATAACTTGAACAGAGGTGTCACCGTGCGTCCACGGCACTGTCCTGTCTCCGGCCCTTTGTATGATGTGCTTTAATAAGGCTTAATGGAGAAGGATGAGTGCAGGTTCATGCTTATCTAAGTCTTGGCGGCCATGCTGAATAATTCATGTTATGTAAGAATAGCCAGCCTTGTCCGACTTTGTTATTCAAAGGTAAAGACAAATTGATTGACCGTGTTAGACATTCGGTACTCTGAACATGTGGGATCAATTGTGTGTGTGTGTGTGCGCGTGTGTGTGTGTGCAAGAGGAGGGGAAGGAGGTCTGGAGAGATGGAGGCTCAGGACAGTAGGGACTAATAGCGAGCGACTGAAAATCCATCACGGTGACGGTATGCATGGAGGATGTCGATATGTGTCACACACAGAAAATACTGTGAGTGGATAAAGAAAAGTGACAAGTGCAGAGGAGCCGCCGGTGTGCCACTGCATGTGTGGAGCACAGGTGCTAGAGTGCTTATCGGGTTCCTGGCTGTCCAAACACAGCTCAGTTCATTTTTCAAACGAATGTTATCAACCTGTGAGGGGAAGTTACAGTAGCCCAGGTGTTCATAATCAAAGCTTTTCTATTGATCTACGAGGGATGTCAGAATCTGCTTTGCTATTAAAAAAGTATGCGTGCATGAATTTGTCCTCTGTATGGATCATTCCAGTTCAGACTTCCAAACTCATTTCAGACTTTTAAAGGAGCAGTGTGTAACATGTAAAGGAATCATATACATAACATGTCATATACAAAACTGTGTTTTCATTAGTGTATAATTACCTGTAACTAGCGGGTCGTCTTCCAACTGAGGCTGCCATGTAGAGATACAATGTGGCAACAGTAGCCCAGAATGGACAAACCGGCCTTAGTAAAGTGGCGCTATAGCATCGGCTGAAAGAAGAATCCTTGTTGAAATGGCCTACTGTAGCTTATTAGTATGTGTGTATTAAATGCCAGGTAGGATTATTACTCTTACCAGCATCAAAACAAGGCTAGCTGATTATGCCAGATAATTATTCACCAGCTTTTTGTCTGAATTTTCCCATCCCACCTTAAATGGTGCAGCATTTGAATTTTGGCATGACATTCAGCTTGTTCATTGTCAGTATTAAACTTGACCGCTAGAGGTTACACACTGCTCCTTTAACTGACTTGGACTTTGGACTATAGCCCTATTTGGACAGGATTAGGTGTACATGGGGAGGTGAAACTGGAATCATTTGCATGTCAAATATACCCACCAAGTTTCCTGTCAGTTGATTCCTTCTGCGTGCAACTGTTTTTGGATGATGAGTGTATATGTTGCATGGCCTGTGTTCTATGCTGGTGCTGGGGGACTGACATATGTACCTAGCATCAGGTAGAGTTGTATAAATAAAGAGTGCTTGTTGAATTTGCTGTGTTTCCCACATCTCTTTTTTGCCAGGTGTAAGAACATTGACGCGTCCATGAACTATTTATGCATCGAGACGGATACTGGTGTCAGGTATCGGCCTAATACCATGCTCATATGCTCATGCTCATAAAATGCACTGATACCAACATCCGATACCAGCTGATGTCATGTGACGTATGCCTAGTATAAGCCGCTAACCTACCTTATTGGACAGTTGATTCAATCTAGCAGTGAAAGAGGGTCTTCTCTCACTGAGACGTTTTTACCCACTGCATGACAGTCATGCACAAAGCCAATGATCACTTTAAACATTCAGCCATTACCTGTATATTCCTGGTGGGAATGCACTGTGTAATTATAGCCCAGTTTAAACATTCACAAACACATCCACCTCAACAATACAGGTGGAGCTGTGAAGTCTGTATGTGTGACTGTAGACTGAATAGACTGCAATCTGTAGGTGCTGCGTTTCATTTAGCACATCAGACTGAGCATGTTCATGCAGTGTGAGTAGGCACTGTCCAAAAACAAGGGTCTATTCAAGCGTACTGGGTGAGTAGGGTGGCCACACATCCAGTTTTAGGCCGGACAGTTCGGTTTTTCAGCTCCCAGTCCTCCGTCTGGTGCAATACCTGGATGGGCGCCTATCAGTCCTCTTTAAGGGATGAACTATATAAAATGTTCACTCGTGAACAATATCATGTGTGCCATTCTCTCCTGTCCGTGTCAAAAGAAATGCCTTGCCTTTTATTGGTTTAACAAGGTCATGTGACGTCGTGACTCGCCTACCAGCAAACCGCAGGTCAGCCCTCTAAATGTTAGTCAATTAGTAAGCTCCTGTCTGACTCATGAATGTCATCCATTCCACCCAATTAGTTGAGTAAAGCTATCATTTATGTGTTATATAGGTTAGGTTATGATTTTAATAGGTTAGGTTATGATTAATTTAATTTTAATCATGCCCCCCCCTCCCCCCCATCTTTATGATGTCCTCCTTTTGGGGGTGGGATGTCCTCCTTTTTGGGGGTATGAAAGTGGCAGCCCTATGTGTGAGTCACCAAAGAACGTACTTAACTTACTGCTGCTTTAACAATGTGTTAAGTTCATTGTGTTAGGACACAAAATGTCAAACCAAGTGTCATTTACTTAAAACCCATTCCCAGATTGTAATCTTCTTTTTGGCAAAGCTCTCTTTGAAAAGGCAGCTAGTGGGGTTCTTTGCAGACACCTGCAGGTTAAATATCCAAAATGCACTTGCACAGTTCTCATTTCTGAGATCCCGTCAATGAACACAAACTCACCGAAACCACTGCAGCTAAGGCTCCGCCAAACTAACATTTCCACTTTTGAGCTTTACAGTGGCCTTAGTGTAACTCCAGGACTGCTCCACAAAGTCTGTCCCATCAGTTTGGATTTTTATTTTATGAGCTAACCTAAAGAAGTTTATCTGAGTTTAAGTGGTTAATTGTGTTCTCTTTGAAGATGACCGAATGTCATGCTTCGAAAAAAGTTCCCAAATGAAGATACAACTTAGCAGGCAGCAGGAAAATCAGTGGGTAAGGGAGCGTTCTGGTTCAGCAGCTTGCAGAGCAAATACCCTGCACACACAGAGACTCAGCTTTTTGACACGCCAGTGAACCGAAAGTCAAAATTTCATTTTTATCTGAAATAAAACATTCATCTCGCTGACGTGCGGCCTGGCAGTCATTTCTGCCGTGGGCCAAACAAAGAGGAACAGCAGTGGCTGGAAATAGTTTCAGCACAAACAAGTCCTTGCTTCAGTCTCTCTATCTCTCTCTCTCTTTCTCGTATGCATAGGTAATTACAGGGATTATGAGAGCTGGTAATAACAGGCCTATTTCCTCTTTAGGCCAGCGCTGCAGTGAAATACTCTTTTATTCCACAGTCGTGGTTATGAGAGAGGAGGGTCAGTGTGGAGGACACTTGCTCACCAGAGTAGAGCATATAGTTATCCCCAGGTTCTCTGGGCTACGTTTCAGTGTATGAAAAGTATTACGCATACATAAATATTCAAATAATGCTGTATATTAAAATGATATCATTATTACCTTGTGTGTTTAAGGTGGTAGTAACTTCACGCTCCTGCAGATGGTGCTGCACGAGGATGATGGGGCTTAAAGCCATATATGCGGGGGGTGAGCGACGGGCAGTGAACGTCTCATTCGATGTGTGGAAAATGAGTCTCGAAGCAGATGTCAAAGATTTCCTAAAAGGAGTGACTGCATTTGGGTGTGCCAAAGGCCATAGTATGAAGGAAGTAGCTGAATCTGCAGGTGTATGGAAGCGTACGGTCATATGGGTCTACCAGCAGTGGCAAAAATCCCAGTCTACAGGAAATTCCCCTCAGAATTGTGCCAGGGAGGGCATCCACCAAATCTGGCCCCAGCTGACCACTTCTTTGAGGCAATAATTGTGTCTGAACATTGATGTGGTCTACATCCAGAAACTTGTCCAGCCCATGTCAAATCCAATCACAGCTGTTATTGGTGCTTGTGGAGGTATTACATGTTTCAGGCACAGGTGACGGGATACTTTGTCTAGTGAGTTTATGTTCTGTTCATATACTGTTGCAGGCAGTGTGAGAAACACAAGTCAAGTCAAATCCAGAGGCTTTTATTGTCATTCCATCCATGTACAAGTACACAGTAGAGTGAAATTACATTCCTCCAGGAACAAGGTGCAACATGGAACAAAAGAGTACAAAGTGCAAAAGTGCAGACATACGTGTGTAAACAAAAAACTTAACTAGAAAAAAATACAATAAATTAAACAGACACTGGTAAACAGACAGTACAGTGCAAAACCGACACAGCACTCATTTCTGGACATGAGGTAGTGGAATAAGGCACAGAGAGATTTAACATGCTGTGATCTGCAAGTTTACGCAGTTAGATAAGATACATAAACACAGCAGTTACTGAGGTAGAATAAACACAGTGTTAGCAGCAATGTTACAGATCAAAAGAGCATCAAAAGAAGTGTGTGTGTGTGTGTGTAGAGTAGAGTAGAGTAGAGTAGAGTATGTGTGTGAGGGTGGGTTTTAGATCCGTCTTTGTGTGGTATTTGGGGGCTCCCCTGGTTTTTGGTGGGTCCCATGCTGACCTGCTTCTCCAGCGTTCGTGGGTTGCTAACTCCCTTGCTATAGCACCATAGACACATTAATTGAGCTCTTACTCATCTCCTGTCCTGTCTTCCGTCTAAGAGATGCGTAACAATTCACGCTTTCCACCAAACTGCTGGGAGGCTGGGCCTGTTTTCAGATGTACTAAAACTCTGTGGCATATTGTCAAGTGTCTATATTTGAGTGTCGACTATTCCCTAACGGACAGTATGACGTGATAATACGGTTATTTTCAGGCACCAAATTGAAAGCGACACCTGCCGCTGCCGGAATGGGGCTGGTGCACGTGATGTTTGGGAGAAAAAAACCTTGCAGTGGACTGCACCAGCAGCAGGAAGGAGCTCTGCTGCTGTATCCATCATGAGGACTGGGAGGATGACGACAACAACGATGTGGAGTGGCTCTTTGGGCCGGAAGGGGTTGACGACACAGAGCCAGGACCCACTCACTGCCTCCCGGGCCTCACAGACGCCGGTGTTCTCCCCCTGGTCGATGAGCCTGGCACATATACAGCCCCTGTCCCCATCTGCCCCACCCTGGTGCCTTTTGATCCCTTTTGTCATAATACGTTTATTTTCAGGCACGAAATTGAAGTTTGATTTTGAGACATTCAGAGAGGATGAAATGGTTAATTAGGGGGTCCCGGACCTCCCAGGACTCCCTGTATTTAGCAGCTTGGTTGCAAATCAGATTTTGCATGTGTTTTTAGATGATATCATGCATCTTTAACATCACACAGCCTCAAAAAAGTGTTCAGGTCTCCAGCAGAAGAACTGCTGAATGCTGAAGAAGATATGAAGACAATAGTGGATAATTCACTCACTTCCTCATGTCCAAGTTTTGACTGAGTTCTCTTTGAATCCTCACTTAGTACACTCACAATCATCAGATTCATCTGTTTGGGGAAAGTGTCTGAAGCACAACTGATGCCAAAATACAAAATGCTTTTCTGCATGTTGTGTGCAATTACACATTTCCACCAGAGAGGTCCCCAAATCTTACACAGTGCCGCTTTAACCTGGCACAAACACTCTTTATGGCTGCTGTGTGTTCTATTGACACTGAGAAGACAACTTTTCTATTGGAAAACATTTAGTTCTCCTTTGTGCTCTGCCTGGTTCTTGATCAGCCATGACAGCAGTGCCTGACGTTTGATAAATTTAGTTTGACATGTTCCGAGTTAAATAGTTCCTATGGAAACACTGTCATCTCTATGTTAAGTGATGTGACTTGGACTGAAATACTTGCATTGACTGAAACACCTTTGCTGTCCTGTTAGCTGTGTGATTCTGTGAAATCTATTGCCTGCATTGATAAGATTCACTTGTCTTCTGCTGTACAAACAAAAACCTGCCAGGACTGCAATGCTCAGATCCAGCAGTCTGAGGGCCGATGCTCCTATACAAGGCACATCTTAGCAGGGAAGCTTAGATTCAGTAAATTGGCTAAACTCATTCAAAGGATGCCAAATCTCATTTGTGATTCTGCACAATGTTTACATTCTTGTTATAGGCGCAGCTGAAGAATAATCTGTTAGAATTCAATGTCATGATATTTTAATGAATTTTGTGTATGCGCTGTATACTGTATAGACCTCTTTGAAACCTCACTAGACTGTAACTGGTTTGCTGTTTGTCTCTATTAGCAAGTATATGGAGCATAATGAGACTGACTGGCTCATCTAAATCTCATTGTATAGGAAGGAATTGAGGTGACTTGACTGGTCAATCAATGAATCTTTGAAACCTGTGTTTAGTTCATTGAAATAGATGATCGGTAAGAACTTCACATCACTGATTGCACAGTCATGTATACTTTGGGGGCCATCATCAAAAGAATAGCTGCACAAATAGCTGCACCCAGAAGGAATCAACCAACAGGAATGAAACGTGGTGGGCAGGTTTGACATCGTAAGACATGCAAATGATTCAAGTTTCACATTCGGCCGTGCATGTGGCGTAAGCAAAGACGGGCCTTATTGCTGTACCTGACTGACCCAACAGCCATGATTGCGGACATTCAGCGAGCAGCGATGCCCTCCATGAGTCATCCTGTTAGTGCCAGCACAATTGGCAGACAGCTGCACAACGCAGGACTACATGTCAGCATCACCAAAGACTGAAATGGTGTCGTGCCAGACTGTAATGGAGTGACTCAGAATGGCAGCGGGTCATCTTTAGTGACAAGTCCCGCTTTTGTCTTGGCGGAGACGACCAACGAATCCGTGTGTGTGGAGGCACCGTGGTCAGCGCCAAGATGAACGTTTGTTGTCACACGTCCAGAAGGTCTGGTGTCACTCCACCTCCACCCCTACCACACAATCTGCAGGAACTGTATAAGAATATTCAAGCTGCATGGGATGGATTATCACAGGACACAGACAGGAACCTCTGCAACTCCACACCGAGATGTCTGGCATGTTGCATTACCAAACATGATGGGCCAACGCAAATCATATTTTTCCTATAACTTACATATTTTCCAATCTCTGCTAAGGCTGAAGAGCTTAAGAATATGGTAGCTAGGTAGGTTGTCAATAGAAAAACTGAGCAATACGGATTTCAGATTAGCCAAATGTAATGTCATTCAAATACAGGTCAATGCATAGATCCAATAACACAGCTGTGATGAATAAAACAAACATATTGCTTATATTAAGATGCAGTTCATGAATAATGGTATCATATAAGCTTTCTTCCTCTTAACTTTAGACAAAACCCAAGACAGAATTGGCTTTTTCACTCGATGTCCCCAAAACATTTCCTTATAGTACCAGAACAATGATAACAGATACGCAAACTAGCAACCTAACATTGTGCAAAACACTAGCAAAGAACAAAGGCTGCTGTTTACCTTAAACCATTCCACTAGTATCAAAACTCGACATTGAGTTATTGACCACACAAAACGTCTAAACACTTTTGTAGTGGACGCAAAAAACATATGAAACACTCAACCAATTATTAGTTTTCATAGATGATCATTTTTTCTATTCAGCCTTTTTCTTGCTTCCATTTTTACCAGCTGACAGATACCCATGCTTCGTTATCTTGATCCGCATCTGACATTGGCAACTCAACTTGCATGCCTCCTGCAAGCCTCTCAAGCCCCACTGTAAAAGCTGGAACCATAGTCAGAGCCATAGCCATGGGCTCAATGTCCCTTATCACAAAGCAATATTCCCACCAAATAAAATAAAGGAAAAAACCCGACAGCCTCAAAAAGAGGCTTTCTTACAGTGCCCCTTGGTGACTTGGGGAGACCTAAGCAGCTACTTCTGGTTATAGCTGGAAATGGCCTTGCAGTCATGGTTTCAAAACGTCTGCAAAGGTAAATGGTTAAGATGTATACAAAGTCAGTCAGAGCGGTTCGGTGTCCATGCTCTGTTTTAGAGGAACTTAGCAAGTCAGAATTGTTCACAGTGATGGTGAGAGATACATACAAGTTGTTCTGCAGCTAAATAGTCCCCAAAGAAAATCTTTGTTGTTGATTTGCTGTTATTCTATCATCACCAATGTTAGATACAGTGTATAAACTGGATAATAATTTGAAGTTGGTTATGGAGAGTGACTTGGATAGAAAATATCATGGTTATGTTTGTGTTGTAGACATTGCTACCCCGGCTCATCAGTAAGTTTCACTACAAAGAACAGTGCATCCCATCGACCTAAGGAGGACGGCTTCCCCGTTTGAGTCTTGGCTCCTCTCAAGATTTCTTCCTCTGAGGGAGTTTTTCCTTGCCACTGTCGCTCTTGGCTTGCTCACTGGGGGCTTGGACCAGGATTACCCAGATTCTCTGTAAAGCTGCTGTGGGACAACATCTGTTGTAAACGGCGCTGTATAAATAGAACTTGACTTGACTTGACTTGACTTGCATCCATCACCGCTTCATGTAGCTGAGATGTAGCTTTTAGAGTCATTCAATTCTCCAGAATTCCATTTTACATCACCACCACTGTGAATTCTCTGGTATGTTTCTCTAGAACAGAGCTTTTCATGTCAAACCCACAATGACTCTGTCTGCTCAAAAACGATCAATATATCAAAATCAATACCAGCTCCCCAGACAAAAAACGAGTCCCCTCTGTGATGTTCTGAGGTGTTTTAATTCCATGGAAACTGGACAATTAAGGTGACAGTACATTTGAACCGCAGTGCCTACTTTGAGCTCCTGGACAACCAGGTTTTGCCTTTTGCTGATCATCTTACCAAGGAACCTAACATTCATATCCCTGTATTCCAAGATGACAGTTCTCGTGTTCACAGAGCTGCAAATGTGACTGACTGTGGCATGATGAACATTCAGGAGCGCTTACACATCTGGACTGGCCCGCAAAATCCAAAGATTTCAATCCTCTTGAAAATCTGTGGGAGAACATGGAGCAACGAGTGTAACACCAGGGAAGGCATCCACCAAATCAGGCCCAACTGCACAATTCTTTGATGCAACAGTGGCTGAACATTGATGTGGCCTACATCCAGAAGCTTATCCAGTGTGTGCCAAACCGAATTGCAACCGAATTGTGCTCATGCTCAGTCGTGCTCAGTCACAGGTGACTATTTTTTTGTCTGTGACTGTTTATGTACTGTTTATATACTCTTGCAGGCAGTATGCGAAATACCTGGTATTTGGGGGCTCCCCTGGTCTTTGGAGGCTCCCATGTTGGCCGACTTCCCATTTTTTCCTGAAATCAGATGTGTTTGTTTTTTTATTCAGATTTCAAAATCATCAATCATTCAAAGTCAATGTTATTTATCAACATTTCATGATAGGATTTCACACCATATCACCCAGTCCTACTAAACCCAAACCCACTTCAGAGGAAGAAGGCAGAACGAGCTTCCTTTGTTCAGGTTTTTGGTGACACTGCGATTGCTTTAGCGGAGCTTAACCTTCGGCTCCCTTCATTTGCTCAGGTTTCGGTTTAAATGTCAAATAGCGTCCCCTGATGAAAGTTTCCACCGCCTCACTATTTAAAGTGAAGTTATTAAAGCTTGGCTATGGGCCATCTTGCTCCTATTTCAGTATCTCCATAGACACTGACATTATCCGCGGATTATAGAGAGACTATAGAGTATGTACTAATAACTTCGCGCCGAAGCCCAACCCTCCAGCCCCACTGCTAACCCGGCGAGTCTGACGCTCATGTCATGACATTTACACCATTTTTCATTAAGTTTGCGATTCTGTAGACTATATTAGGCAGCATATTAGATCATAGGGCACTGATTTTTCTCCATTATCTTGCTTTTCACCCAAATGGCCTTCAGCTTTGAAGCAGTGAAAATGAGGACTTCTTATGGGTATAGAATAGAACGAACACTATGGACGAAAACCTGCACTGAGATATACTTGGAGAAGAGGCAGATAAAATACTGGGTGAAAAATATTAATACTTAGACGGCTGAAAGTGGGGAAATGGTATATTTTGCAGTTCTAATATGTATGTTTTTACAATATGTAACATAAAAAAATATTAATTGGTTGCTACTTTATTCATGTATCAATGATGCAACTATCCGTATTAGTTATATCTATCTGTAGTAAATCTATGTGTAGGAAATGTAGAGATACCTGATTAGATACCTGATGAGGTATTACTAATGTGGATATGGAAGTTCTGTATTTATATTTTTACCTGTGTTAATAGAGGCCTACAAACAAGGGTGTGAACTTTGGGACCAGAGTATGTGAGCGGTGCAGATGTCATTATGAGGAGCATGGAATGGTTTCTCAAAATGTTGGAGTATCAGTATTCCACTATTGTTCCATCCCGTGAATCATTTTTTCCCACATTGACTACCTCTGCGTGACATGAGTGTAGTGGTGGACAAAGTACACAAACCATGTAGTATTTGAGTAAAAGTAAGTATTTACCTTCAAATGTACTTATGTAGAGTAAAAGCAGCATGATTTATTATGGCTCTAATGTCCTATTATCATTTCTGGAACAAGAGTCTTAATCAACTCAGTTTAGGTGAAGAAACTCGAGTGTCTCTCTCAGTCCACCAGTCTTTAATAGAATGTCATTAATTAGTCTGACACTGATGTCTATTCAAATGATCATAAGCACAAACACACTGAAGAGAACAGTTTATATTAGCTAGAACCAAGCTCTGTCCAACAGGTCAAAACACGACATTAACTCAAAACACATCACACTTACTGAGTTACCGTACACCAACACACCACTTACAATACACTAACATTACACATACTGAGTTACTGTACACCAACACACTACTTACAGTACACTAACACAACACACTACTTACAGTACACTAACACATCACACATACTGAGTTACTGTACACCAACACACTACTTACAGTACACTAACACATTACACTTACTGAGTTACTGTACACCAACACACTACTTACAGTACACAAACACATTACACTTACTGAGTTACTGTACACCAACACACTACTTACAGTACACTAACACATCACACATGCTGAGTTACTGTACACCAACACACTACTTACAGTACACTAACACATCACACATACTGAGTTACTGTACACCAACACACTACTTACAGTACACTAACACAACACACTTACTGAGTTACTGTACACCAACACACTACTTACAGTACACTAACACATCGCACATACTGAGTTACTGTATACCAACACACTACTTACAGTACACTAACACATCACACTTACTGAGTTACCGTACACCAACACACTACTTACAGTACACTAACACATTACACTTACTGAGTTACTGTACACCAACACACTACTTACAGTACTCTAACACATTACACTTACTGAGTTACTGTACACCAACACACTACTTACAGTACTCTAACACACTACACTTACTGAGTTACTGTACACCAACACACTACTTACAGTGCACTAACACATTACACTGCATTGCATTGCACACTGGAAATTCCCACTGATCAAAACAAAGCCCAACAGACATCACACAGAAGCAGTCTCTTGGTGTCGATTCTGCTTCAAGAACGATGAAGAAGAGCGTGTTAAAAACATGTGCCTTTATTTACCCTCTGCAGGTTTCTAGCCTATGATAGGGCCATCACTTTAAACCTAAGCTATCTGAAAAAAAGGCTGTGTAGCACAGGACGTTTAACTAGTTTCATTTAATAACAGCCATAAATTACATAATTAGGAGCGGACACGGCGCAGAGCGGTGTCTCTGACGTGCGAGCAAGAGGCGAGCATGAAGAGAGAAACAGAAAACCCGGAGCAAAAGTTTAAACACCCCTGGCCAAATGGTACGTTTTGTTCAATTCTCTTCAATTCAGGTTTGTCATTATACAAGAACATGAAACACTAACAGGCTACTTCTCCAGCACAGTGATAGTAATAGTGCAAAGACAAAAAGACAAAGACACAATATGTACGTAAACTGCAAAACAGATGTGCAAGAGCAGTAACTGTGTGTCAGTGTTACTAGGACTGAGGTGCAAACAGCAATTAGCATCTGCTGTGGAGCGATATACAACTTTGTGTTAAGTGTACATACTAAAAAGTACAGCATGTTGAGGTAGCTAAGTGTGCAATTAAGTATGTGATTGTAAACAGTAGATGAATATATTGTTGCTGTTCAGTGAAAACCATGTATCTCCATTTACGTAGATTTTTATATTAGATCATTTAAACATGGCAGCTGCCGTTTATATGATGCGAAAATGTCACGATAATGATACCAGAAATGGCCCAAAATCACCTGGAAAATAGTCTGGTTCCACTGACTTACATCAAACTTACATTAGGTTTTTCCCCTGTCCTGTAAAGTTGCCGTTCTTTGGACAGTGACAATATAATAGTGTACAGTGCAGGTAGTGAAAATAGCAGTTCAAGATGTTCAGGTAAACCTCTAAAACAGACATACAGCTCAGATGTGCAAGTATAGAGGTCGACTTAAAGTGCAAGTGCATACAGTCCTAGGGATGAGTGGGGCCCTGTGTATGGGCTGGGGTGATCAGGGCTAGATCAGTGTAAAGTCTGTAGTGTTGTAGTCTGTTCTGGTAGGTACTGCAGGAATGACCAGTTTGACAGCTCTTGGGTAAAAACTGTTCTTTAACCTGGTGGTTCTGGCTCAGATGTTCTGGTACCTCTTTATGGATGGCAGAGGTTGGAACAGGGAATGGCTGAGGTGTGTGGGGTCAGAGGATACGCCGAAGGCTTTCCTGTTGTATATGCCCTGTATGGGTTATAGGGCAGCTGCGGTGATGTGCTGGGCAGTTTTTACCCCCCTTTGCAGGGTCTTGTTGATTTTCTAGGCTAAAATGAGTTAACACATCCTCTACAGACAAAGCACTTAAATATGGCAATTAAATTCTAGCATGCACCTTTACTTTTGGACCTTTAACCACATTTAAATTACTGTCCAGCATGTTAAATTCAGCACATAAGCAGCAATTGTGCAATGAAATGTGCAGGAGAGTGTTCTCTGAGGAGGATGTGCTAAACAGCTACCTAATTTAGTAACCGTACTGGTCAGTTAACCTTTGGTTCAATGCATTATTGGACTGGTGGGCCACTATAACGCATTCTGTCCTTCGCAATGAGAGGGAGGGTGACAACAGTGAAAGGCAGGCCATTGATTTTACATCTGACACCGCAGGCTTAATCAGCTGGTTATTCCAGACAAATCAGGGGGGAGCTGACAAGAATACCCAATCAGATCGTGTTCCTTCACGGCTCTTTCCCAACTGAATGCAATTCCCACCAAGGCCAGGAGTGATATATTTAAGGCAGACACTAATAATAAGTGATTCACACTGGCATTTTATATCCTGTGGCTTATTCTGCATCTTCAAACATTTCAGAATTGAATGTTACAGTGGTTGCAGACACTTTGGATTGTTCTGTGTTTTTTTAAGGTGCTGTTTTTAATGACCTGTTTTTTTTCATTGACTGGATTTGTTGAGTGTACCATGTGTGTGGACTAGGATATTCACTGAAAGGGGCTTTCTCCTGTTAATACAGTTCTCAACCAACATGCTTATTAATTAATAGGGACCATTACAGTCCATATGTTATGATACAAATACAATCTGTGAGTGTTGTTGTGTAGGCTCTGCCCTCCAGCACATTGGATTGTAAATGGAACACTGCTCAAGGGCCTTTATGAGGTCCACTTTCAACATTTGTGTGGCTTTATGCACCAGAAACAGTCAGAATTGGTTTCTACATGACCATTTTCCATCCCCTTTTTTGGTCCCTTAGAAGTAAACAGGCTGTTTTGGCTACTGTAGAGTTAGCACAGATATGTAAATGATCACTGCTCTAATTGGTTATCCCACATTGGGCCTTTATCACTAACCAGTCCCATCCAAAATGCTCCTTAGAACTTCAGTGTGAATTGACAGAGCTAAACATTCGCTGAATAGCTGTTTACCCTCCCAATGCTGGTTGTTTGTTGCATTTTAACCAGCACTAGCATTAGCCTTTATTACAGCTTCCGCTCTTTTCAGGATCCTCGCTTTTAGTTGTCCAAAGAAGTGTGCAGGGATATTTTTTTCTACACCTCGAAAGTTCTATAACGAAGGGGTTGAGGCAGGTTTCAAGTGCAGAGTGGTTTTATTAGGAGCAGTCCAATAGTGGACAT
Organism: Semaprochilodus insignis; assembly: GCA_034552555.1. Taxonomy (NCBI): domain Eukaryota; kingdom Metazoa; phylum Chordata; class Actinopteri; order Characiformes; family Prochilodontidae; genus Semaprochilodus; species Semaprochilodus insignis. Next base: position 25,040,755 of record CM067489.1, read on the forward strand.
CTGGATGAGAGGCAGGGGTCAAAACAGTCAGGCAGCCTCAGAGACACTTCCAAAAAACAGAAACCAGAAGACTAATCATGGGCTCAAAACAGAGGCTGGATAACCACAAAGCAACACGGCTCAGAACTCATGTTCAGATCACAGAGACTGGGGCAAAAACACAGGGGTTTATATAGCAGTCTTAATGAGCTCATTATCAGCTGCAGGTGTGTGCAATGGGCGGAGTGTGTGGAGCCAGAAAAAGGAAAACAAGGCACGTCAATAGCAATGTGCAGTACCTCGAGGGACCAGGAGGGGTAGTGAAGGGGGTAGTATGTCAAAAGTTCAGTCTTAGAAGATGGTTTCCTTTTTTCTGTTTCTCACTATCCAAGTAATCGCAAACACATACAGTGGTGTTCAAGTCTGGACTTTGGCCCAAGTCTGGTCAGCCCATTGTTCTGAGGAACACCAGTTTTTATTTCCTTGTCTCAATGGCTTTCAGTTATTTTGGCTTGTAGTTGGACAACAAGAAGTAGTGGATCCGGGGGTCTGTCACCAAAGACTGCAATGGTGTCATGCCAGACCGTCGTGGAGTGACTCAGAATGGCAGCAGGTCATCTTCAGTAACGAGTCACACTTTTGTCTTGGTGGACACGACCAACAAATCCATGAGGCAACATGGTCAGCGCCTAGATGGTTTGTTGACATGAGTCACATGTCCAGAAGACCTGGTGTCACTCCACCTCCACCTTTACTGCAAAATCTGCAGGAACTGTGTGAGATTATCACGGGACACCATTAGGAACATCTACAACTCTGGCATGTTGCGTTAGCAAACATGGCGGCCCGACGCCATACTGAGAGACACTACTTCTGTATGTGTATCTCAGTAAATATTGCCCATATCAGTCTAAATGTGTCATCATTCATTGTTCCTGGTAACCTTTATCTTCCTTCCCAACAGCACTGCAATCCCACACTTCATTCTGGGTGCAACTATTAGGCCAGTTTGTATGGTGGTTTGTTGTTTCCGCTTGCCATTCTGTTTTTAAACATGATCATGTACCTCATTTTCTAGTTAACTTTTACTGGTCATGCTGTGTTTCCTTCCTGTAAATACAATTCTCACAGCAGAGTGTCCTCAGACTGTGTTCATTTCTTCACGACTGCTTTGTCTCAGAATGAAGCACTTTCTTCTTTCCTTTTGAAGGAACCAGCATGCTTTATAGATGTAGATTAATTATGCATTTTCCAGCCTTAATGAGTTGATACAGTCAACAAACAGCCATTTGCTTACTTTAAAGGTTAAACATTATGCTAAAATAGTTTATTTAATAGTCATGTTTCTTGCCATGGCACACGCTCATTTTTCTCCTCCTTACCCTGCAGGTTCGGTTTTAATTAGCCTCTGCTGGCACACAAAGCTTGTTTGAAACTGTGGACTCACGGAGTCAGCATCACATGACTGAAGAGTGAGTACAGAGGCAAGGTGAGAAGCGCTAATGCACTTTGTTATGGGTCTAGAACCATTTAACTGGAGTGCTAATCAATTCTGAACTGTGAATAGATGCTAGAAAATTAATGCATGCAAGCGCAAGTGTATATCTTTACCACCCCCACGTACAGCGCAGTCCATTAGTAACTGAACAGCATGACGCTTTTTTGGTGCTTTGGCTTTGTGTTCCATTCCATTAGATTTGAAATGAAACACTAACTATGAGCTACAGGTTAGTGCAGCTTGAACTGAAGGAAATGTACATGTTTAAAGGGTAAACTATGCAGGATATGCTGCGGGGGCTAATACTTAATGTAACTGCATAATCTAGCACACTGTGCTGCATCACTTTGATCTAAAACCGGAGAAGGATCTGAAACTCCTGAGAAACTGACATTTGTCAACAGTCATGAGGACAAAGAGACAATTTATACAGTAAACAATTCGAGAAATTCATATTCGTGGATGAATATGAATATTATGAATAGTCTGAATAGTCATAATAGTCTGAGCACAGGATAATTACTGAGCAGATATTATTTGGATGGTGAACGATTCTCAACACAGTGATGCTGATATGGTAGTGTGTATCAGGCATAGCCGTGCTACTGTGGTGTTCCATACATGTCATTATCACTGCTATATTTATTATGCAGTTCCATTATCAACATATTTCGTTAAGGCACACGAGACACATCAGCAAGCACATTGTCAGTATCTTTCTTGTATTTGATCGCCAGTATATGATCTTGAATCAGTCGTTGGTTCTTATTGTACATCCTGGATAAAACCACTAAGGGGTTACGGTCAGTGTACACTGTGACTGGCCAGCTACTTAAATCAACATAGGCTTCAAAGTGTTGAAGTGCCAAGACCAATGCCAAAGCCTCTTTCTCAGTTGTAGAATCATTTTTTATTTGATGTTTGTTAAACTTATGCGCATAATAAGACATGGGATGAACTATATCATCGCTACCTTCCTTCAGAAGTACTGCCTCCGTCTAAGAGTGACCAGTAGTTTTATTGCCAGGAACTGACTATTGTTTAAGAGCCACATAGAATATTTTCACACCAAGTTCATTCTTGGAAGCTGGGTCCACTTTTTCCACTTCTCTTGAATCAAGTAATCCCAAACTCTTGGAAAACATGCTGGAAAATCCTGTTTTTTCCGTAATTTTTTCTTTTGAATTCAGGAATATCTTGTACTTAATGGCCTTTTGTGAGCAGTACTGTAAAGTGCCTTTCCGCAGTGAGTGTGAATTCTATTAGCTGAGCTGCGTGACTTTTGTGAGGTTGTTCTGATGGACATGAGGATTAATCTGACCTGTTTGCAGGTCATGCGGGTATTGTGTTCTCTAACTGCTCTCAGCAGGTGTAGCGTCAAACGGTTGGCTAATCCATTTTTTGAAACACAGTGGTTGAAGGAGCCTTTACTACACTTATAAGGAGAAAGAAAAGAAACAAGGCAAAATAAGCATATGAATATCTGCAATTACAAGTAGATTATAGAAGTTTACTTGTTAATTGGTTGCAACCATTAAGAGTTAGGAAGCCTTAGAAGATGAAGCCTTAGGTGCAAAAACCTATAAGCTAATAATATAAATATATATAATATATAAGAAAATAAGCTTTGAGAAATGTACCGAGCGGCAACACACCTCAAAAGAGCATCCAAACTGGTGGTACAGACAAATAATTTGCATCAAAACCTTTGGTCATTTCTAGGTTGATGCTGAGCTATTGCCTTATATTAGCTGATTAGTGGGTGGCAGAAGGGGCCCAGTGGAAAACTCCCCCCATTTCTGTTGGCAGAAAACTGTGCACATAATAAAAGTAATAATGGTAGCACTTGGAAATCTCCTCACTGTAACTACATTACAAAGAGTGATGCCAGAGAAGAACTGCCTTCCGTTCACTGCTAATGAGGACAGTATAGGAGAAAGAGTTGAGCTTGGCAAACTGCCTCACATATAACAACATAGATTTGCTGCCTCAGATTTTAGTGCTTGATCTCTAAACTTGTTCAGTGGAGCTTTTTGCTGGAGTAAAACCTTTGCTATGAAACTGTAAACTAAGCTACTGCTGCCTGCTACTCGGACAGTCAATCAATCAACCAACCAACCTTTATTTTCACTCGGAAATACATTGAAGGTGACCCTCATTATTCAATGTAGCCAAGCATTTACATTTTAAGGGATTGCAAAAGAAATTCAAATTGAAACAAGAGAAATAGTAAACGAATTAAGGGAAAATAAAAGATTTAATCAATAAAGGGGAAAGAAATAATAAAATCAATATAATAACATATATAACATTCATAAGACTGGAACATAAAAGGATAATTAGAACAGACAATAAAATGATTATAATGGTAATTAAATACAAAAGTAATTAAATAAAAAGGAAATTAGATCAAATGAAGAAAAATAACAACATTTGGGAAAAGTACTAAAATGAAATAAAAAAAAGACAAAACATTAAAATAAGGATAATACACGCATCATCAAAATAATAGTTAACCCCAGAAGGAAGTGTGGGATTGTAATGCTATTGGGAAGGAAGATAAAGGTTACCAGGAACAATAAATGATGATAAATTTAGACTGATATGGGCAATATTTGTCAAGGCAGCAACAAACCTACCCAACAAGCTATATAAGTGTAGTTAACAGGACTTTTAAAAATCACATTTATGAGTACAGGGGGCTTTAAGGTAATGTTTGGTTCAATAACGCTATGAAAGTAATATAGGTATCTATGAATGAGGAAATTAAGTGTTTAAAGGATTCAACAGTTGGTTTTACACTCAGACTGAAGAATAGAAAAAATACTACATTAATGCAGCATGTTAAACTGCCTTGATACTCACAAGTACACTGTAAAATAAAAAAAAAAAAAGTTATTTTTATTTAAAATGTTGAGTTAATTAAATGTCATATGATAAGTTAACAAATCAAGAATCTGTGTTTTTTGGCCAGAAACCTTTTTATTTCAAGTTCAAATAACTCAAATTATTATGGAAAGAAAAAAACCTTTTCCATCACCCTGTTATACTTTTCACCTTTAACCAGCTTCTACATCATAAAAGCTCTGCTTGAGAAATTTGGGAGCCCAGACTCTTAAAGTTACAACAACTTTTTCTTACAGTGAATTATTTAGTACTCTTAATCAAACCTGAATAAAGGTAGTCATTTGAGCATAAAAAAGGTCTCATGTCTTTTTTTCTCAATCAATCATTAGACTAATAAGTAAACAGATATAAGTAGAAAGCATGCTTTCATACTGTACTTTATGAAACACATTCTTGCACCTACTGCTAGTGGCAGACAGTTCACAGGCTAATTGCTCTTTTGGGATGATTCCTTCAGTGGAGTCATGTGAATCAATTCGCAATCATGAAGAGATGAACTTTTCTGCTCCAGTTTTCATTGATCTGGACTCTTTCTGTAGTCAGCAGAACTGTGAGCAATGTTAAAGCTGCTGATTGTACACTGTACCAGATGCTGCACTCTACACTGCACAATAAATGAGTATTTATTTATTACAGAGGGATATATCTAGGTAATGCTAGTGACAGGAGGGTGACGAGCGTGATCAGTCTGTTAAAGTCTTAAATATCGCTATAAAGCTTGCTAGTCTTTAAACAACCTACAGTGATGGAAAGAATGTACAGCATGCTACAGTGCTGTAGACTGTGAACTTACAGTACAGTTTGGAGGTTTGGAATCATTTTTGGAATGTTATATTCCATAATTATTAACCTGCACTGTGTAGGTTTATATATCAGAAACTACACGGCAAAAGGTACAAAAGATGGTATTAGAAGATGTTTTACTCAGTGTGTCAAATATTTTGAGAACAACAAAACTGCTGACATAATAAACAGTATAATGCAAATATCTGCCTTAGGGTCTGATCACTTCAGAAATATGAGGCATCCTGGATGAATTATCAAAACTGTACTTAGTTATGAAGTTAGAAAGAAAAGTTGGATTCCTGACAGCTGTGTAAGACCTGGTAGACCACCAAGACTGCCTCCGTCAGATAAACAACACTTAAAGCTTTCACCTTTGTAAAACCCTCTTCCTCCACTCTTTTATCTGTTTCAGCTTTAGCTAAATTCTTTCAGCTTCTCTATTGGAAAAGTTCTGTTCTGAGATATTTGTGTGTTTTTTTTTCAGGCTTTTTTACATTGTGTATTACATTCTTTATACATTATATATATTATTATTTTTGGATAATTAAAAAAAAAAAATCTAAAATTTGAAGAAAACCTGCTAATGGGACTACCAGGAAAGACCTGGTAGACTCCCCAAACTTGCTCCCGTTAGATAAACAGTACTTAAAGCGTCTTCTTTAAATTTACCTTGTACTTCCACTCAGTGGTCACTTTGAGGTTGATTGACCTTATAGGTCCATTATAGAGGCGTTTACCCTGTAGCTCATCTGTTGTCATGCACAATTTATCAGCCACTTTCTGATACATTTGTCAGTAGTCAGGACCACTAGACCACAGGACCACTGTTGACCAGATATTGTATTGGGTGGTGAACTGTTATTAACACAGTGACAGTGACATGATAGTGTGAGTGGTGCAGGTACAGGTGGTTATCAGGCACAGCGGTGTCGATAGGGTTTCCATACAAATCACTATCACTGCCAGATTTCGAGTGGAGAAACTGGCCTTTGATTAAAAGCTACAAGGACATTTTTCTTCCTCTCCAACATTCATTCTCAGAAATCAGTTCCATTTTCCAAGTAATCGCAAATTCCAGGAACTCCTGGTTTTATATTTGTTTTCCTTTGAATCTCCTCAGGAATATATTGTACTTAATGGCCGTTTGACTGGATGAGGACTTGTTCTTGGACTTGTGAACAGTGCTGTAAAGTGCCTTTTCCGCAGTAAGTGTGAATTGTATTAGCTGAACTGCGTGACTCTAGTGAGGTTGTTCTGATGGACTTGAAGCTTAATTTGACCTGTTTGCAGGTCATGCGGGTATTGTGTTCTCTAACCGCTCTCAGCAGATGTAGCACCAAACGGTTGGCTAATAAAATGAAGTGTTTTGAAACACAGTGGTCAAAGGAGCCTTCGCCACACTTTTGAAGAGAGAAGAAGGAACAAGCTACAATAAGCAAATGAATTTCTGCAATCACAAGTACATTATGTAAGATTACTTCCCATCATTAAGAGTAATAACCAGAAGCCTTCGGCGCAACAACCTATAGAACAAACAGGCTCTGAATAATGAGCCAAACTGCAACACACTGCAGACCCAAAGGACTGAATATACAAACTGGACTGAATATCCAAACCCTGTTTCTGGGTTGACTCTGAGCTGTTGCCTTGTGTTACCTGATTAGAGGATGCCTGAAGAGCCCAGTGGAAAACTCTCCATTTCTGCTGGCAGAGAAGTGTGCACAGATTAACTGTGATAATTTAGCAGCACTTGGGTATCTAACTACTCTCTAACAAGCAAAAGAGTGATGCTGGAGAAGTGCCACTTCCAGTACCCTAAAGAATAATGGATGATTCTCTTCCATTGTTCTACATTCCTTCATCATTAAATGTTTAAGGTTGTTTGCTTTTTTTGGTCAATATGGAAAATAAATCCTTGTAGACTGCAGTCCATGAATGCGGATTTCTCTGTCTTGTTGAAGTCAAAACAGTAGCCAGAGACATGGCTTTCATTACCGTATTACCAATTTCACCTATTTCATTAGTCAACATGAACTCAGAAGATACATGAACAGTACATAGAGACACTGCAACCCCCAGTTCCAGTAACCATCACTGTAAAGAAGTGTAAGGCTGTACCTGTTTCTCTGCAGTTAACTATGTTACATCAATACACTTTGAATGGCAACATGTCAACTGCATAATTATGCAGAAATTCTGAAAACTTTGAGGAATTGAGGAATTTCCCTGTAAGACTATATATATATAGCTTTAAATATATGTGTCCTCCCTCTTGTCACACTTCCGGGTTTCCCCGGCTCCTCTGCTCCTCCGGACTCCACTTCCCAGAGTGCATCATCCGATGACATCACACCCACATGCCCCCAGCTATCCAATCAGCACCGCTCTAGGTCACCTGAGTTTTAGCCCAGCTGCATCCACTTAGCCTCAGTATATATACCCCTCTCAAACACTTCCTCATTGCGAAGTTTTGCCAAACCTGGTTTGCATTTCTGAGCGGTTCTCCTCTGTTTATTCTGACTCTGGCTTTCTTGACTCCCTTTGGCTTTGACCTCTTCTTTTTGCTTATCCCTTGTTGGCTCTCTGTTTTGATCTACTCTCTGACTATCGACTTTTCTCTTGTTATTTTGACCATTCTCTTGCCTAGCCCTTCCACCTTGTTTGCCTCGCTACTTGCCTACTCTGGTTTTGACCTCTGCATGTTCTCTGACTTTGACCTTGTCTCTCCCTCTATGTTTGTCCGTGTATTGTTGTTGTGCTTGTTCACTCGTGTGCTCAATAAAGCCCATCTGACTTTTAGCTCTGCGCGCGTCGGTCCTGGTTCTTTGTCCCTGACACCTCTTTCTCTCTTAATCTATCTATCTATCTCTATAAAAAACCCATTTAAACACCCTGGCAACCGATAGTTTTATATCCTGCTACTTTCTTTTGTAGAAATCTATGAAACTGCTACACAGCTTTTTAAAGACTGACACATGAAAGTGATTATGCATTTGAATGAAAGAAATGAAAGAGCTTTATAGCTTTAATCCACTGCCTCTGCCACGTTCCACTGCTGGACTAGGATATGAATTAGGTATGTTCGGTGTGCAATATCTCCTGAGCTGTTTCATATTTGTATTCATAAGTAAAAGGAGATGTTTTATAACTACTTGAAGATGATGCAAGTGCACAATGGTCAAATAGCAAAGCAATTTTAGGAGGGATGGTGCGTTCAGACATGGCAGGGTTGTGTGTGGGAAGAAAGAAATAAAGCTTTTCCAGATATCTCCTATCTTACATCCTGATTAGACTGTTTGTTTATATTGAAAAGAGTACAAGCTCTTCATTCTACAGCTGTTAGACTTGGCTCTTATAAGAATTACCAATGGAGAACATGCAGCTCTACTTAATTACCTCTTCTAGAAGTGCATTGCACTGAACGTAACTTGTATAGTTGGGACAGCATGGCGTGTAAATCCCGCATATGGATGTAATGAATAAGTCAATCATTATATACAGTCTGGCTTTGTTTGTTAGGTATTTTTTGCCATGTAAATGAAAATGGAAACCAGTTACAACTGATCAACTGCAAATGATCCAAGTAGCCCCACACATGCTCAGTCTGTGCTCTGGAGTGGTCAGTACATTGTTCTGAGAACACCAGCAGCTTTCTTTGTTTGTAAATTCTCTTCTTGATCATTACCTTCAATACACTTTGAATGGCAACATGTCAACTGCGTAATTATGCAGAAATTATGAAAACTTTGAGGAATTGAGGAATTTCCCTGTAAGACTATATATATAGCTTTAAATATATGTGTCCTCCCTCTTGTCACGCTTCATACGTGTAGATGTTTTCAGATCTGAAGCAAGAGGAGAACTTCATCCAGTTTTTGGTGGTCGACCATGTCTCACTCGATTGCCAATAGTGGGTTTTCCATCTACCATTTTTTTTAAATATGCAAAGAAAATTAATAAATAAAAAAAAAAAAAAAAAAAAAAAAAGAATGGAAAAGCCTGGAACTTAAAAAAAAATCCCCAAATATTGCAAAATGAGTTTCATTCTTGGATGAGGTGGAAAGGTTAGAACACTGCTAAAAACAAAATGTGAAAAAAGGTGATGGAAAACTGTTTTTAAAAAATGATGACGTATAAAGTTATAAAGGCCACCTGATCTTATAGACAGACAGACAGACAGACAGACAGACAGACAGACAGACAGACAGATAGATAGATAGATAGATAGATAGTGCAGTGATGTATTGTCACATCCAATGGATGAATCATCTAAAGCATCCAGCAGAAAGCCAAGTATAATATTCAAAAAAACTGAGCCACTGTGCATAGTAACCAATAACACAATGTTTATTGCTCAGTATACAGTATAAATACTGTACAATGGTAAACTATTGAATGCCCCTACACTCTGCACAAGTGACCAGCTTATATAAAGGGACTACAGTTCTCTTATCAGTTGGCCCTGCAGACAGTCCGATCATGGTGCATAGCTTTTTAAAGGATGCTTTCAACATTCTTAAATGCTGAATGCAAAACATAGTGACAAAGTGACTCTGCACAATGTACTCCCAGAACTGTCTGATGCTTTTGTGTATTCAAATTCATAGAACAGATATTTCGGTCCTCATTAGGTGGGTCATTGCTCATCCTACCTCCTGTCTCTGAACCTCAAACAACACAGCAATGAAAGATAGGAAATGGCTGCAATCTCTCAGTCTTTGTCATTTCAGATGGAAATTGTTGAAACCTCGTAAAATGTGCATAACGTCCGTAAAACGTGTGAATAGAAACCCCGGTTATTTTCTCTATAACATTACACTGTAAAACGTGTTTCGTTAGTCCAACCTAAACAAAGTCCTCTAATTTATTACAAGCAAATGAATTCAACCCCAGAGTAATGGACTGTGAACGAACGATTCTTCCAGTCAAAGAAATGTGTATGCTGTGAGTAAAACTTGCTTGTAACAAATTAAAGTAATTTTTGAGGTTGCACTTCTTACAGTGAACTTTCAATGTTTTTTTTTTTTTTTCAAATAACAGTTTTAGAATCTCCTTTTTATCTCCCTTTATATTTTGGACTTTCCCCTCATGCAAGTAGATTACCTTACATGATAATTAATAATATAATATTATATGATAATCAAAAAAAGTGTACCTCACCTATATGATCAGAATGTAACTAAATGAAGGGTGGACTTGAAGGGTGCAGTACTGTGGTTATGTCACTGCACATAAATAATGCAATCAGAATCGATTGCATGTATGTTAATAGTGACCGTTTCTATGGGTTAATTGTGCACAACCTCTCATAAAAGCATAAGCGGTACAATGGAAGCATAACGCTTTCATCAGGAGCGCTGCACCGCACAATCGAGGCATGTTGATGGTTTAACAGAAATGTCCCCTTTGCCTTTTCATTTCCAAAGCACACTCTCGCAGCATTTCCCTTCTGTAATAGCTCCTTAATTGCACATTCGTTTCATTTCTCCAAAAAGCGTAACCAGGCTTTTAAAATAACTTGAATTCCCACCAAGCCATTATGCAAAATTTAAGCCCTAGAGATAGAGTTAGCAATTCATAGAGTCTGCTGTCCTAGCAACACATTAAGAATCTGATTTGAGACGCGTTTCAAGGGGTGATGTGTGCTCTCGCAATTATGTGCTATCATGTTCTGTTTGTGTATGTGAGTGTGTGTATGGGAGTGTGTGTGTGTGTGCGTGTGTGTGTGTGTGTGTGTGTGTGTGTGTGTGTGTGTGTTTAATCCATTGCTCTCATGTACTTTTAGGAACATCCTGTTTCTGGGGATGGATAGATGGATGAGATTGCATTTCACCACCGTTAGCATGCAGTAATGGTTCTCACAGAAAAACAGGCCCTGCTGTCCATCTCTCTGTCTATCTGATTCTCTCCTCCGCACTAGCGCGCACTCGCGTACACATTTCCAGACGATAGCAACATCGCTCTCCTACATCAGTGTCCTACAGGAGTTCAAACGTTCCTTGCCAAGTCGCAAGTACACTGTATCTCTGAGAAATATCTGGCTACAGATGAGGTTTTTTCAGCTTCTTCTCAGATCAAGGGAACAGAGCGAACAAATTTCAGACTGCATTTTCATTCCGTGAACACGTTCAATCAAACCATCAAACCTATCAAAGTCTTAAGTTTGAACTCGTTGCCGCATATTTCAATCTGCTCTGCGCTTTGAAACCAGCCCCCTATCAATAGTGTTGCATTCCTAGTAAGAACCTCCATCACTCTATTCAAACATCAATCTAATTTCTATCCTATTCACTCTCTCCTGTTCCTCAGACGATGAAGTCCTCTCAGTTCATTTACTCACTCACATGAGTATTTCTTGGCTTTTGATGCATTTTCCAGAGCAGGGCTTCTCAGCTTTTTCCATGTGTACATTGCATTATTATACATACACTCATTATCAAAAAAAAAAAAAAAGCTGCACCCAGAAGGAATCAACCGACAGGAATGAAACTTGGTGGGTAGGTCTGACATTGTGAGACATGCAATTGATTCAAGTGTCACGCTTGGCATGCTTTCCATTCTGACCTGTGCTGTTGTATTGGTAGCATCCTTTGCAAGCAAAGTAAGCCTCAAGGAAGAGTTTGAAAGCAATTTGAGTAGTAGGAAGAGTTGGAAAAGCAGGGATGTCAGGCAGCGGGGTGGTTGTGGAGATACTACCATAGCATACTGTTGCCGGCAGTGGATAGATGAAGGCACGCACCAGTGACATGAAGGATCTGGGAGACCCACACGAACTACAGAGAGAGAGATAACTGATGGATTGTCCGACATGTGCAGAGTGACTCAACAGCCACAACTGCAGACATTTAGTGTGCAGTGTTGCCCTCCATGAGTCATCCTGTTGGTGCCAACACCATTGGCTGCACAATGCAGTACTACATGCATGCAGACCATTACGACAACTGCCCTTAACACCACATCAATGTTGCCAAAGACTGCAGTGGTGTCATGCCAGACTGTCATGGAGTGACTCAGAATGGCAGCGGGTCATCTTCAGTGACGAGCCTCACTTTTGTCTTGGTGGAGACGACCAACGAATCCATAAGTGGAGGCACCGTGTTCCGCACCAAGATGAATGATTTGTTGTCACATGTCCATGTCCAGAAGGCCTGGTGTCACTCCATATGCTTACTCTCACAAGTTACTGTATTAGAAACAACTACCTTATACAGGAGGTGTACAAAATAATAGAAACACCACATCAAATACTCATACTCACCTACTCAGAAACTGGGTCTCATGTCAATGACATGTCAAGTGGCATTCCTGTTATTGCATACAGCCCCATAGCTTTACTCTTAGACTATGCACAGTTTGTGTAAGTCATCCTCTAGCCCTTCTTTAGTGGTCAGTTCTATGCTGGATACCACTGTGCCTGATACATTCATACAAGCACCATTTACTCTATCACACCACTATCATGTCACTGCTGTATTGAAAAGCGTCCACCACCCAAATAATATCTGACTAGTAGCATTTCTGCTGTCAGAAACTGACCAGTGATGAATGGAGTTGATAAACTGTGCATGACAGCATATGAGTTGCCATCGGCAATTGTACAACTACGGTGGGGACTAAGAGCACTCGTGACATTGATATATATAAAAAACCCACCTCAATATGATTTATTCATGATATGGTATGTATGTATATGATATCATGATTTTTGTGATATCACCCAGTGCTACTCCAAAAGTACTGTACTTATCTGACGGATGTCTTGGTGTGGTATACGTTTAGTGATCTGGCTGGTGAAAAACACATGACTGTCAGTGAAATGTTCTCTAATGATTTCGAGTAGCTGGACAGAAATGACTGCCTTGTAGTGGAAACAGCTCTTGTATGTCTCTGCGCTTGACCCCCCGCGTAGGTGGAATAACTCCTTTCTCGCTAACTGGAAACGGTATGCGAGATTAGATGGGCACATGTGAGATGGAGTTCCACAGGGGTCTTAACTCTCACCTCTTCTGTTTTCTCTTTAGACCAATGACAGGATCTAAAGAGAACCTTTTGTAAAACTCACAATAGCAATGAGTGCACATTCAGACAGGAGACTGAGCAGCTGGTGTCCTAGTGTAGTCACAGTAATCTGGAGCTCACTGCCCACAAAATTGTCGAGATGATTGTTGGGGGAAAAATCCTTGTATTTCCCTGAACTCAAGGTCAGTAGCTGAAACGTTAAGAAGAGCCATTTTGTCCCATTCAACCAAAATCAAACCACCCTGGGAGCCACAACCTTTGCATGTCCATTTTATTGCTGTAATGTTTTAGCATTTTGGCTGCAGATATACCTCAGTATGTGTTAATGTCCTAGTATATGCTAAAAACATATCATATAATAAGCTTACCAGACAAAAAATGAGTCAAGTGTGACTGAAAAGTACCCTATAGAGTGTAATACTTCCACGAGCACCAATAACAGCTGTGATTGGGTTTGGCATGGATTTGACAAGTTTCTGGATGTAGGCCACAACAATGTTCAGACACTCTTGTGTCAAAGAATTGCACAGTTGGGCCAGATTTGGTGGATGTCTTCCCTGGCACAATTCTGAGGAGAGTTTCCTGTAGACTGGAATTTTAGCCACTGTTGGTAGACCTGTATGACCATATGTTTCCATACACCTGCAGATTCAGCTACTTCCTTCACACTATGGTCTCTGGCAAGCTTAAATGCAATCACTCCTTTTAGCCAATCATTAACATCTGCTTTAGACCCATTTTACACACATGTTGCTACCACCTTAAACACGCAAGGTGACTTTAATTTTCTTTTGCATTATATTATATTATATTATATTTTATTATTATTCTGGATTATTCGCTCTGTGGCAGTTATTTTCTTCAAGGACTCTCATTGTGAACACTTCTTTCACACTACACTATAATCAAAAATGCAGGCTTACTTTGCTCAGCTGTATCCGCATTCCTTGCAACTCTGGATGGTTGCGCAGGTCACTTTACACAAAAGTTGAATGGTTTCTTGTAAATGTTAAATTCTTTACGAGGCTAAAGTCAGCTTTTCATAGCTGGGCGAAATTACTGTTTGCTTTGTGACCAGCAGTTTGTGCTCCTGAATTCACTATTAAAGGTCAGTGAATTAAACATTAATTTCAATCTTAATTAATTAATTTCAGTCTTAATTATATTAAGTTTGTTAAAACTGTGTTAGAACTAATTCTGCTGCTAAGGCCGCAAATGGGCAGTACAAGAGCCATATCTTCTGCTCATGTTCTGCACATCTTGGACTTCTGCTTTTATATGTACAAAGGGACCTCGGTTCGATCTACGGGCTGTAATCTCCCAGGACCTTAAAAGGCAGTTTTACATCAACCCTATGGCCAAGAAGGCTCACTACAGGGTTCAAAGAAAAGTATATAGGTTGGTCCACTTCTAATAATGACTGAGTTTGCGTCATCCACTGCAAGAGGCAGAGGCCATTCTACATTGTATTGCATTGAGTGGACAATCATCTGTACTCTGCCCAACCTCCAGAACTGCTGTGTCTTGAGGACCGGAAAATGTGCAAACAAGATCATTGCTGACTCCTCTCTGGGCCTTCTGGAACACAATTCAGAGCCAAGACCACAAAAAAACTGACCACACAGACACAACGTTTTCACCTATAAGGTGTGTCTAATTAATTGTGTGTCAATTTAGCTGTCATCAGTGACTCCGTGATGGTCTGGCAACCTGTCCAGGGTACTTCCTGCCTTTTGACCAATGAACACTGAGATAGGTTATAGCACCCAGAAGGATAAGCGGCTTAGACCATGAATGAATGAATGAATGAATGGCTTCAGTGGCGTTTCTGGCCAGGATGGGTGGTAGTGGAGTAAGAGGGCCTGGAGTAAGAGTGCTACGTGTGCTAAAGAGCTTCAGCCAGCATTGTGTTTACTGTTCCCTTCACTGGCTACCTGTCCTTAAATGATCTAACCAGGAGTAGCACCTTGATAAGAGGTTAGAATATGCCATCAGGGTAGCACCGCTAGTCATTCATCCTCTCATGTTGGACTGATTCAACTAGATACTACAGTGACTTACTATGGCCAGGCCAGGACTAGCTGGTTAGCGTTCTAAGTTCAGTAGATCTCTCTGCAACACAATAGATCATAGATCATAGATCTCTTTTACATGTATATTTCTGGATGAGCGTGTGTGCCACATGAAGCATTGTCCTTTGTGTATGTAGGTCAGTTTAGGGGCGTGATTTGTTCAGATTTATGTCAGAGATACAGCACATTTAAAAGAACAGTTCACAAGGTGGGAAAATCGGATTAAGACCACTTTTATCTTCTGTGTGAATGTAGCCTTTGACGTATTAACACCATGACATTTTTGGGCTTTTGGGCAGAAAGCAAAAAGCAGTCACTATTGGAGCCCTATTTGCATTCAGTCATCAGCAACACTTTTCCTTACGTAGTTTACACCACCTGCAGTAGGCATTGTTATTAGTTAGCCTGTAATTTTACAGTATATAAGCTAGAAAGCTATGACTTTCTGATATTATGTAAGAATAAGTATAAGAATAATGTAAGTATATCCTGCTACTTTCTTTTATAAAGATCTATGAGAATGTTACACAGCTTTTCAAAGACTGACACATGAAAGCGATTGTACAATTGAATGATAGAGATGAAAGAGCTTTATAGATCTAATCCACTGCCTCTGCCATGTTCCAGTGCTAGAATTTTTCAGATATGAATTAGGTATGTTCAGTATGGATGAATTAGGTATGTTAGATATGCCGTCTACATCCAGTAACGTGTCCAGTCCATGCCAAATCCAGTCCCAGCTCTTATTGGTGCTTGTGGAGTTATTACCTGCTATTCAGTCATGGGTGACAAATTTTTTGCCTGGTGTGCTCAGTTTATAGTTATTTATTAGTTTACAGCCGAGTACTCTAGCAGGCCTGAGCACTTTGTGATGCCCAGTCAAAGTGTGAGCTTGCACTTGTGACAACTAATATAGCAAAACATGCACAACGTAAAGTCGAATGGACATATGAGGGATTACTTGCGATGGGTAGAAGTCAGGTTTAGCTTAGGTCCCTGGTAAGACTAGGACCAGCACTGTCTTCAAAGCATTCTAAATGCAAGGCCATATTCCAGTACCAGAGCACAAGATGTCCATTTCTTCTGACCCGTAAGGTTATGCTGACATTTGTCATAAAAAGGCTGGACATGCATGAAGACTCTAGAGCAGTTGGAGAGATTGGTTATAATGGGCCACATCAAACTGAAACACCTTCCTGTAGTGTGTTATTGTGGAGGACGATTTCTTTTTATAGTAATTGCAGTATTGATCCAAGCCTCTGTGTGCATGCGGATGGGAGAATGTGCACTTTGTGTGTGTGTGTGTGTGTGTGAGAACACCCACACTCCCTCCAGCTCTGTCTTGTTTCTCCGGTCATCCGTGCCCTAATGGACATGTGTTCCCGGCTCCCCGTTTACTCTTTTAAAGGCCATATCGGATGATGAAAAAAATCTCGGAACAGTCTCTTCTAATTACATACCCTTTTATAGAGCACCCCTCCACTCCAACGCATGACCGGCTGTGGTCTGTGTGTGGTATTCTCAGTTTTATCTTTGTCGCTTTGTGGTAAATGAACATACCGAAGACTTGCCAGGTTCATTTTGAGGAACACAGTATCACACTTCATTAAAGTCAGAGAACACCCTTCATTTATTTCATTACCAATCTCTAAGGGGATTAGATATAAGATAATCCACTGGCATGGAGAAGGAAGAGGAAAGTCAAAGTAAGCAAAATAAGTGAACAAAATCAGGACTTTTCCAAAAGAGTACTCAAAGAAAATGAGACCGCTTCTAACAGCTGAGCAAGACCACCGAATCTGTCACCATCAGACAGATGGCACTTAAAGCTTTCATCTTTGAGACCAGGGAGAAGATCAAGCATATCAGAGGTATCCACAAGTGTTTCTGTCCATTCCTCCACTGTGAGAAGACAACTCAGTGCTATGGGTCTGAAAGGATGTGTAAAAGGAAACAGAAAAAAAAGAAGAAAATTTGCAGCAAATCCAACAAGCTACTCAGAACAATGGACTGACCACCCCAGAGTCCACACCTCATCATCACTGAATGCGTTTAGGATTATTTGGATGATGAGAAGCAGAAAACAAAACCAACTTCTATGACTGAATTTTAGAGAAAGCAAATGCAATACAATGCAAAGGAAATTATATAAATACATATATTCAAAAAATAAAAGCTGTAATGAAGACACATGCAATACTGGATATATGATAATGATAGTCTGTGAGAATTTCTGTTAAATATATATATTTAATATATACACAATATATATATAACAAATGAGCAGGACTAGCTTTGGAATGATGAGATACCCCACACATTATATCCTCTTATTGTTGTAACAGACTAGGGGCAGTCCAGTACTCAAACAGGCAGGGGTCAAAACAATCATAGACATAGCCATATTCAAACAACAGGAGACAAAGTGAGAATAACAAGCACAGGAAAGATGGACAAAAGTAAAACAGTGGGGAACTCAGAGGCGTATTTGTATGTGTGTCTTAATTATATTAATAATTATTAATAATAATATAATGTCTTGTCTTATCCTAACTGCCCTTAAAAATGAGTTGCAGGTGTGTGGGAGAGGAGGAGAGTGGGCAGAGACAGGGAGAGTCCAAGTAGAGCCTCCCCAGAGGGGGGAGACATGACAGTTGTGATAACAGCACTCATCAAATCTCACATGAACATGAAGCTAAGCTTTGCAAAACAGCAACAGAATAGAATATGATAAAATTAAATCGTTTTTTAAATAATGAAATCCATAATTATTCCATGCTCTGGTTTCCTCCCATAGTCCGAAGACGTGCAGTCAGGTGACTTAGAGATGCTAAATTGCCCCCCTAGGTATGAGTTTGTGTGTCTGCCCTGCAATGGACTGGCAGCCTGTCCAGAGTGTTTCCTGGCTTTGTGAGTGCTGGGATAGGCTCCAGCACCCCTGCCTTCCAGAAGGATAAGCGGTGTAGATGATGAATGCAAGTGAGTTATTTTTTGGACACTTTTGTGTTCACATGTTTGCACTGAAACTTCATTCTGCATCTCATAGTGGGATATAGCAGTAGATCATGGAAAATATCAATATGTCCCATGCAATGTTAGAGTCTCCAGAATGTCGCCGCTTCTGTTGGCAGAATTTTCCATTTTGGCTTCTTTGAAAACAATCAAATATCTGGTTTGCCTTCATCCGTCTACCGCAAACGTGCATGTGAACGCAGCATGAGAAACGTGGTTAATGTAATGTAATGTAACAATCAGAGATTATTCCAGATACAACTGATGCATTAGTACAGGACTCATGTATCAGATGTAGCTCAGAAGATCGAGTTAAAGAACTGGAAATATCTATTTTCTGATATTTTGAATGGAAACAAAATCCTTGCCAATATTTGTTACTTTTTGGAAAATTAAAAAGACTCTCTGACCAAAGAAACAATGTAACCATTGCAGCATCTCCTGTACACATGCCTACTTGCTTCCCACAGCAATGCTGCTTAAGGAGATTTCCCAAAAAAGACTAGGCAAATCCCTTCCTGATGCTGTGTCTGGAAGGTGGGAGGAACTTTTGAAAAACTACAAGTGCTGTGGGGGAGATACTCGGGATGTTTACAAGGTTTTCCCACTATTTAACTAGACCAGAAGGAAGCATCATAGCTGATGGCACTGCCAGGAAGCTGAATATCATGTATTTTTTTTATCCTTTACATTAGTTAAGGTTTCTTTATCGTTGTGGAATGGATTGGTTATATGACATATTGGCATGGTTGGTGTCATTGTGAGACATAGTAAGTAAGTACGTAAATAAGATTCATACACTCATTTCCAAAAAGTAGTATGCATCCCAGAATGCATCAACCCACAGGAATGAAACTTGGTGGGCAGGTTTGGCATTGTGAGACATGCTAATGATTCAAGTTTCATGCTCAGCTGCGCATGTGACGTAAGCCAGGACCAGCCTTATTGTTGTACCTGACTGAACCAACAACCACGATTGCAGACATTCAGCGAGCAGTGATGTCCTCCATGAGTCATCCTGTTAGTGCCAGCACCATTCGCAGACAGCTACATGACCCAGGACAACATGCACGCAGACTGTTACAACGACT
The DNA here is from genome assembly GCA_034552555.1 of Semaprochilodus insignis. NCBI lineage: Eukaryota > Metazoa > Chordata > Actinopteri > Characiformes > Prochilodontidae > Semaprochilodus > Semaprochilodus insignis. Next base: position 25,060,119 of record CM067489.1, read on the forward strand.
GCCCTTAACACCACATTAACTTCGCCTAAGATTGCAATGGTGTGGTGCCAGACTGTCATGGAGTGACTCAGAATGGCAGCAGGTCATATTCAGTGACGAGTCCCGCTTTTGTCTTGGTGGAGACGACAAACGAATCTGTGTGTGGAGGCACCGTGGTCAGCGCCAAGATGAACGATTTCTTGTCTTTAAACACATACAGAAGTCTCAGTATGGTGTTGGGCCACCATATTTGTTAATTCAACACGTCGGACGTCTGAGCATGGAGCTGTAGAGGTTCCTAATGAGACTGTGATAATCCATCCCATGCAGCTTGAATATTCTCACACAGTTCCTGCAGATGTTGCAGTAGGGGTGGAGGTGGAGAGACACCAGACCTTCTGGATGTGTGACGTGTGAGAACGAACCATTCATCTTGACGCTGACCATGGTACCTCCCCACACACGGATTCGTTGGTCGTCTCCACCAAGACAAAAGCAGGACTCTGAAGATGAAGATGACCCGCTGCCATTCTGAGTCACTCCATGACTGGCACCACACCATTCCAGTGTTGGGCAACGTTGACATGGTGTTAAGGGCAGTTGTCGTAAGGGCCTAAATGCATGTAGCCCTGTGCTGTGAAGCTATTCTTTTGACACTGAACATATTAAAGTGTTAGTTTTAGGCCGGAAATTCCCCTTTAAAAGCAAGGAAATGCACAAATGACGGTTTCGCCAGCCTTTGTATCTCCACCAGTTTTGGGGAAGGTCGTAATCGTGCTTGTGTGTGTTTAAAATGGCCTGACAAGTGTATGCCAGTGCGGAATGTGTGAGCAGGCCCTCCTTCAATGCTAGCTTGAGTCGTTTGTTCATTAGCGAGTCAGCACATGCTAATTAGGCTTATGTCACATGGTATCCGCTTGTATGTATGTATGTATGTATGTATGTATGTACAGTATGTTGACATTAGTGTTTTTTTATGAGTGTGAGTAAATGAGTGCAGCGTTGGGACAATACCAGATACCAGTTTCAGTATTGATGCATCCCTAATGATGAGGAAAGATGTTTCTCTTTCTGTCCATCCAGCTGCATCAGAGGCACAGTGAGAAGAGGAATTAAATCGTCTGGGCCTTCGAAACGCAGCAGCGCGGGGGAGAGCCAATTTCGCACTAAATTTGAGCAATTATCCTGCTCGGGTAATCAATGCCTCTCCAAGCTGTAAACAGAAGCTGGAGACAAGGGAAAGCCGTATAGCTGGACGGAGGATGTGGGAGTGTGTGTGTGTGTGTGTGTGCGAGAGCTGGAGTGAATGTGGGCCCTCTGTGCTGTGGGTGGGCTCCAGCTACTCCTCATATCCTGCCAGGTTTGCAGATTGAAGCACGCGGTAGTCCAGGTAATGCGAAGGCAATGTGCAACCTGAAGCTACTGAAAAAAGAAGCCAGTAAATCTGCCTTGTGTGCATGCGGGAACGATCATGCTCGCAGACAGGAAAGCCAGCGACCCTGAACATGCAAACAGAGCAGTGCGCTCATTACGGGAACGTGGATGTGTTTCTGATACCATCATCAGCACGCACGCACACACTCGGTGGAGTCCCCGCAGAGCTTGCAGGTGGATCCAGTTTCCAGCGTATGTGGAAAGAACGGAAAACAGTGGTATAGAGAGTGTAGGTGCTTGTACCTGTATTTAGCTCTTTGCGAGGACCCAGTGAGAAACTAGGCTATTTTGTTTTGCATGCCAACCTGAATCATGATGTGCGATCTTAGATTCTGAGCACTGTTTTAAAGAACCAACTGTAAGGTTCTGATGCTAGTTTGTAAAGTCCTAAATGGGCTTAAAGCACCTGCTTACATCACAGAATGTCTTTCTGTTCCTGTTTCTGCACGTGATCATTGAACTGCAGATACTGGCCTTCTGGAAATACCTTTCGTGAAACACAGAAAAGGCCTCTTTCCGTTGTTATGCGTCTAAACTGTGGATCTTTTATGACACACTCAAGCTCAGCACATACTTTTAAAGCCGCCAGAGAATTCATTCATTCAACATTTTAAATTCTTCTCTGATGTCTACATAGAAAGTATGTGACTTTGGTGAGGCCCAAAAATGCCCGTTTACAATCCTATGATTTGGTCCAAGAATGAAACGAGCTGTTTTCCTTTTTTTGGTGAGCTCATGAATAATTTGATAAGCTCTGCTCTGATTGGTTGGTTTACAGTAAGGCACTGTTATTAAACAATTTAGTTAGCTATGCTAACTGTAGTTACCTGGAGTTTGCTAGTAGCTAACGTTACCTATACTAGCTCCATGCTACCTTGTCCATTTAAAGGGTGGGACAAAATATCACCAGAAAATTGTAGTATTCACCCATACTGTTAGAAACAAGGAAAATCACAGACCCTCCTTTTCAATGTTAGCATTACCAGCTGTTTTTACCAGTCTAGAAGAAAGAAGAAGAAGAAGAAGAAGAAAGAAGTTCAGCATGAAGCTACATCCCTTTACATTTCAAGAGTGTCTCCAGAAGTGGAAAGCAGTGCCGGTGTTGTTACTTGATTTGATTCTGTTTCTATTACTGCTTTTCTGAACATGGTTTGTTGCCAAGAGTGGATGGCAGCAGTCAAGAGCTGCCAAGAGCTTCAGTCATCATTGTGTTTACTCTCTTACATTGGATCCCTCTCCTTAAATGATCTAACTGAGACCTTCAACATTAATGACAAGAGCTTAGAATATGCCTTTGGGGCCCCAGTGCAACTTCTACATCCCCTCATGTTGAACTGATGGCAGACTCGGTGCTACAGTGACTCACTGTTGCCTCTTGAGGTACAAACTGGTATTATGAGACAGAATGAGGCGAAAAAAATGGTTATTTATTTACATTCTGTTGATAATTCCGTTCATTTATGAATGTTTGAAACCAAAAAATGTGTTATGGGTATATACGCAATGGATCAGATACACAAAACTCAATGTGCAGTATAGTGGCGGTTATTAGCGCACCGGGGTCTTTTAAAGCTGCTGTATTTTCATGGGTGTCCTAGACAAGACTCATACATATACTCATCATCAAAAGAATAGTTGCACCCAGAAGGAAGTGTGGGACTGCAGTGCTATTGGGAAGGAAGATAAAGGTTACCAGGAACAATAAATCATGATACATTTGAACTGATATGGGCAATATTTAATGAGCTACACATACAGGAGTAGTGTGTTAGTATGGCGTCGGGCCGCCATGTTTGCTAACGCAACATGCCAAACGTCTCAACATGGAGTTGTAGAGGTTCCTAATGGTGCCATGTGATAATCCATCCCCTGCAGCTTGAATATTCTCCCACAGTTCCTGCAGATTTTGTGATAAGGGTGGAGGTGGAGTAACACCAGGCCTTCTGGATGTGTGACAATAAACTGTTCATGTTGGTGCCGACCACGGTGCCTCCACATACGGATTTGTTGGTCATCTCCACCAAGAGAAAAGTGGGACACTGAAGTGAGACCTGGTCACTCCATGCCACTCCATGGCAGTCTGGCATGACACAATGGTGTTGAGGGCAGTCGACGTTCTGTGTGCATGTAGTCCTGCATCCTGCAGCCATCTGTCAGTGGTGCTGGAACTAATAGGATGACTCATGGAGGGCATCAATGCTCACTGAATGTCCGCAATTGTGGCTGTTGGGCCAGTCAGTTACAGCGATAAGGCCCATCCTTGCTTACATCACATTCGCGACTGAGCATGAAGCTTGAATCCTTCACATGTCTCATGATGTCAAACCTACACACCAAGTTTCATTCCTGTAGGTT
>CM067489.1:25101820-25123403 GCA_034552555.1 Semaprochilodus insignis
ATCATCATTTATTGTTCCTGGTAACCTTTATCTTCCTTCCAAATAGCATTGCAATCTGACACTTCCTTCTGGGTCCAGCTATTCTTCTTATGATGAGTGTAATTTGACCAGGGACACCCACACTTTTGCATGGTCGTATGTCAAACCATTCAGTTTAGCACCGCCATTCACGCTGAAGCTCTGAAGAGTTTTAGCCTAAAGACTTTTAATATATAAACATGTTTTTTGTTGTTGTTTTATGGTTGCTGACTCTTAAATAAGGCTTAGTTGATGTGCTTACCAGAAGGTTATGAAACAAGCTACATCCACCCTGCATAGTCCACGCTGTGACTGCTACAACAAACTAGCCATGCAATAAGGAGCCTTTTATCAGGCACACATAAATCCCTACTGAGTTATTCAGTCACTCCTCATGTGGCTGTGAAATATGCTTAATCCACAGCACTTCTATGGATCTAGGTGTTATTACTTCACTTGAAAGTTGAGGCTGTTTAAAACTGCTGATTAAATTCTGTGCATTCCAGAGAAAAAGGGTTCCCCTAGAGAGTATATAGTACCTATAACGAAGGTGACGAGTTTGGCTTTTCTAATGTTCCCTTTACTAGTCTCTGATGTAAACAGCATCAAATTGATAAAGATCCTCGCTTATTAACCGTTCAGGGGATTGGTTAACAGCAAGATTTACGCCTCTGAATTACTGCTCCATTAAGCCGTAATTAGTCCTCCAGTCTCAAATTAGATTTCATCTCTTTGAAGAATGACTTGATTACCGCAGTCACTTGAGTTGCAACCGGCTAAATTTTATCAAGTGTGTACTGGAAGTGCCTTTGTGTTCTGTGGTATGCGATTGAGCCAAACGCTGTTCTCTGACAGCATGGACAGGGCCTTTTTCGGCGCAATTATATAATCAGAATGATTTATTCATTGCTGGCTATAGTGCCCGAGATTTCCACAGAATCAGAACGACAGCTGGGAGTTCCTGATTACATGGTCGTTTTTGTATCTGTTGGCTTTGTGTGATTGACGTACAATGTAATTGCATTTTGTTGGTCTGTGCATTGGAAAAACAATCAGATTTCAAATGAGCTGTTTGACCACGACCTGCATATTTCATTCCACCATCATCTCCATCTTTATCATCGTTCTTACCTAATTTTCAGGTTGTTGTTTACGGCAGCCGAAACCAGGGCCAGTGGCATTTACATGCATAAAGAAGTATATCTAAAAACATGAAGCTGTAAAGCTATGGGTAAAGCCGCAGTCTCGGGGAGTACACGATAAAATACATATACAATTACGTCTACAGCTGCTCAGTCAGGATTTTAGTAGGGTTATACTGGAGTAATGACAAGACGTTGACAAGGATCTCATAAAATCTGTGTGTAATACAAATATAGACAGTTTGTACAGTGTTTAGTTTTGACTATGCAATCTGATTCTTTGAAGAATGTCCTCTCTGTGATGTTATATCCAGTACTATTTAAACCGCAGCTCCAAAGACCAAAGCCCAGGCTGGGGAGGGAGAAACCCTAGCTTAGGCAAACGTAAGACAACCCTACTAAGTGTCCAAAAGTATGTAGACACCCCTTCTAATTGATGCATTCATCCACTTTAAGGTGCACCTGTTCCTGAAACATTCTTCTATGATCTTAACCTCAAGAAAAGCCCTGCTAATGTAACGGGTCACTAGGTCTCCATGCCCGGTTTTAGGTACTGAGGTATAACACCCCCGGCACTGGGCTGTAAAGTGGTTATAGTCATTTATTTGCAGTGTTATCTGTATAGATATTCACATTAGTCAGTTTTGTATTTGCCAGCTTCTTATCTGAATTTTACCATTACACCTTAAATGGTACAACCTCAGGCACCAGAATGTAACTGCTGCATCATTTAAGGTGGAAAAGAAAAACTGGAGCAAGAATCTGGTGAATAGACAACCAAGCTCATCCTCATCCTTCTTACTGTGTTTTTTGGCAGGTTTACTGTATTTTTATGTGCATGTAGATCAGAAGTGATTTTCACATTTATGCATTTGCTGATGTGTGTAATTGTGTTTCTACCAGAGCTTGCACTGAACTTGGCCTTAAACCTCAGGTGACTGAATACGTTTTCTGCTGCTCCAGCCAGCTAACTAGCACAAGCAGAGTTATGAAATAAATAGACATAAGCTACAGAGCAACAGCATGCAACCTTGATTATTCTATGTCTGAAGATTATAACGAAACTACATTGGTGAAAATCAGTTGAGTAATAAGGAAACAACAAACAACATCGGCATCTATGTATTTACACTCATAGTCATAAAAATAGTTGAATAAATAGCTGCACCCAGAAGGAATCAACCAACAGGAATGAAACTTGGTGGGTAGGTTTGACGTTGTGAGACATGTGAATGATTCAAGTTTTACAATCAGCCGTGCACGTGAACTAAGCAAGGATGGACCTTATGCTGACATTGTGATGCCATTTAAGAGCCATCCTGTTAGTGCCCGCGCCATTGGCAGACATCTGCGTGATGCAGGACTACATGTGCGCAGAGCAGTACGACAACTGCCCTTAACACCACGTCATCGTCACCAAGGACTGCAATGGTGTCATGCCAGACTGTCATGGAGTGACTCTGAAGGTCATCTTCAGTGATGAGTCATGCTTTTGTCTTGGTGGAGACGACCAACAAATCCATGTGCGGAGGCACTGTGGTCAGCACCAAGATGTGTTGTCACACATCATGCGTCCAGAAGGCCTGGTGTCACTCCACCTCCACTTCTACCACAAAATCTGCAGGAACTGTGTGAGAATATTCAAGCTACATGGGATGGATGATCGCAGGACACCCTTAGGAACCTCTACAGCTCCATGCCGAGACATCTGGCATGTTGCATTAGCAAACAGGGTGGCCTGATGCCGTACTGAGAGACACTACTTCTGTATGTGTAGCTCAATAAATATTGCCCATATCAGCCTAAATTTATCATTCCTGGTAACCTTTATCTTCCTTCCCAATATCACTGCAATCCGACACTTCCTTCTGGGTACAACTGTTGTTTTGACAATGAGTGTATATCTATGGCTACTTCCCTAACCTTGTGTCACCAGCTTTAACTAGCTTGCCTATAGTTAGCTTGCAAGGCAGTTGGCTAACTTACGCCTAAGCTAAGACACCTTTGCTCAAGATAAGTCCTTGTCTAACCAGCTCTGCAGAGCTACAGCTAGATGTCANCCTTGTGTCACCAGCTTTAACTAGCTTGCCTATAGTTAGCTTGCAAGGCAGTTGGCTAACTTACGCCTAAGCTAAGACACCTTTGCTCAAGATAAGTCCTTGTCTAACCAGCTCTGCAGAGCTACAGCTAGATGTCACCGTGCTGACCACTGACTCCAAAGTAACACTAACTAGCGCTTAATCTGCTGGAACTACTTTCTTGGCAGAGGAAACTGCCAATGTTAAAACCGCGTATTTAAACTACAGTCAAGCTTTTTTGCTCATGTGCCCTGTTGTATTAGAGCAACAGACCACCCAAGGCCTTATATTATCATGAATAGCACACTCGCTCTCGTCTTCTGTTGCTTCAATGACATTTATATTGCCATCAAGGACAGCTGTTTGTCTGTCATCCCTCAGGAGGAGCACCTACAACTCAGAGGGGTTTCCTCGGCTGCCTGCGGGCTCTCAGCATAAATGGAATGACCTTTGACCTTAATGAGCGGGCTAAGATGACCCCCGGCATGAATTCGGGCTGTCCGGGTCACTGCAGCAGTGACAGCGTCTGCCATAACGGAGGGAGATGTGTGGAGAACAGGAACAGCTACGTGTGTGACTGCACGCAGACAGCCTTTGACGGCCCCAAGTGCACAACAGGTGAGAAGCATCTTCAAAAGCAGTTTGTAACAGGCTTTGAAATCAGGCTCATGCTGGATTTGGTGTTTAGTCAAGCATAAGTAAGCATAGTTGTGGCTGTTCACTGACGCCTTATAACTACACTCGTTGTCCATTTTATCAGCTTCACTTACCATATAGGTGCTCTTTGTAGTTGTACATATTCAGACTGTAGTCCATCTGTTTCCCTGCATACTTTATTAGCCCCCTTCTACCCTGTTGATCAAAGATCACACCCCCCCCAAAGACCACCACATTGTATTATGTGGGTGGTGGATCACTCTCAGCACTGTGGTGACTTTGACGTGGTGTGTTAGTGTGTGTTGTGCCAGTGTGAGTGGATCAGACACAGCAGTGCTGGTGAAGTGTTTAAACGCCGTGCCCACTCACTGTCCACTCTATTAGACACTCCTACCTTGCTGGTCCACCTTGTAAATGTAAAGCTCATCTGCTGCTGCACAGTTTGTGTTGGCCGTCCTCTAGTCCTTCATCAGTGGTCACAGGATGCTGCCCACAGGACGCTGTTGGCTGGATAGTTTTGGTTGATGGACTATTCTCAGTCCAGCAATGACACTCAGGTGTCCAGCAACACTGCTGTGCTGGTGTGAGTAGATCAGACACAACACACACTAACACACCACCACCACGACAGTGGTAATGAGCTGTTAAGTTGAATCAGGTGTGTTGTGAGCATTCATAGCACTGAAATGTCCAGAGCTGCTGGAGTGTTTAAACACCTCAGTGTCGCTGCTGGACTGTGAATCATCCACCAACCAAAACTATTCAGCCTACAGCGTCTTGTGGGCAGCGTCCTGTGACCACTGATGAAGGACTTGAGGATGAGCAACACAGCCTCTGCAGCAGCAGATGAGCTATCGTCTCTGACTTCACATCTACAAGATGTGCCAGCAAGGTAGGAGAGTCTGATAGAGTGGACAGTGAGTGGACGCTCTCAAAACTTTGGTTGGAAAGTTTAATAGGTTCATATAACTGATAATGAATAATGAGTTAGTTGTACACGACAGTAATATGTCAGACTTTATACCAATAGTTACAACTAGCCCCTTCATCCACAACAGCTGACCCTGACTAAGTAGTTGTACCATTTGCATTCCTGCCACATTTGGTTTCATTTGTAGCACAGATGTGTAGACTGCATGCATACCTTTTTATTCATCTTGCTAAAGTCTAAACATAAATAAAGTAAAAGCCACTCACGTTAGGTTGTGCTCCACTCTTGCCAAACACCTAAGAGTGTTAAACAATTAGGTGTAGGTGTTAATTGGGACTTCACAGAAGGAAGAGCCCTATTTTTTCCAGGTTTTGTCAAGAACAAACGTACTTCGATGCGCACTGAACTGAAAGTCAGAGAGTGTTTATTTGACAGGTTGATAATCAGAATCAGCAACAATTACAAGACAACAAAGAGCGAGACTGAGGGGGAAGTACGAGAGACAGGCAGGGGTCGAGAACCAGAGAGTCAGATAAACGAGCAAACAAATCAGAGGAGAATCCAAAGAGAAATCCAGAGATCAAAGGGAGGTCAAAACCAGATAAACAATCAGACAAGCGAACTAAACCAAAAGGGAGAATCCGAGAGGGAGAGAGTCAGAGAACAAAGAAGAGTTGATACCAGAGATAGCAAGCAGAGAAATACAGAGAGACCACTTAGTATGCAAACAGGGTTTGGCAACACTTCGCAATGAGGGATTATGACTGAGGGGTATATGTACTGAAGGGGAAATGAGGCGCAGGTGAGTCTAATTAAAATTCAGGTGAGCTTGATCGGGGAAATGAAGTGTGATTGGTGGGTTCGGGACATGTGACATCACCATGGAGTGAACTCTGGGAGATGGAGTCCGGGAGGTCGGAGGCAGTGAGGAAACCCGGAAGCGTGACAGGTTTGTCTCTTTAAAATGGGAATATTTATAAATATTTCTCATTACTGACATCATGAAGGTGTCCCTTAAAATTTCTGCTTCCATATTATTGGCTTAATAATGTGTTACATTTACATTTGCATTCATGGCATTTAGCGGACGCTTTTACCCAGAGCGACTTGCTTAGTGTTCAGTCAGAGAATGTTTCCTTGCTAGTATGGGAAGGCTAGAGTCTAAAACTCGCCTTGAGCTCAGTCTGAACAAGGGCCAGTGCTGATATCTAGAAAGAAGAATACAGACTTACATACAGCATAAGAGCACTACCTAGCAACCCAAGCCAGTGCTCACACCTAGATAGAAGAAAGGGTATGCTCAGTATAAGTGCAAAACAAAGCATTTCAGTGTATATATATATTTATATATATATATTATTTGTTATCTGAGTCGTGCTACTCAATTGAAACAGTGATGTGATTATGATATCTAACAGCAAGAACCCTTCTTAACTAAACAATATAACTCTAATTTAACTCCTCTGAGAACATTTTAAGAACAGTAAGCTGGCAAAACCATATGCTAAACATGATAGTTACGCATGACTGTGGACCTAAATAGTAAAAACCTTTTTACATGAAATTGGTCTACTGTATGAGCAAGTGTTTGATTTAGCTACTTAGCTTTCTCTACCTTACTTAGGATTTAACAGGACAAATAACAGCAAATGATCTAGATTGCCTATAGGTTAAGGCATGATTTACAGATGTCTGATTTAGGTATGTTGTAAGGCACTTTATTTATTTGGCCTTTTTAATATTATCGATATTGATAATGTGGAACAACTGTTTCAGCCCTAAATGAAATACTTCGATATAACAAAAGGTGCATTTCTTCTAAAGTACCATAAATAGATGTACCCTTATTGTAAAGTGTTACCGAGAAAAGGTATGAATCATAACACACAAAGAGCCTGAAAACGTGTGATAAATGAGAAATTCATGTGATTTTTTTTTTTTAAACCAAAAAGGACGGCTGAGACTATCCCCTTTGATCTATGAGCACAGCTTTCAAGGATCATCTCGAGTGCTCAGAGTTGTGTTGTATAAGGTCAGAAGGAAGGCTGTGTTGGGATGATAGCACGTCCTTGGTTCTCTCCGCTCTCCTCAATTCCTTTGATGCGGAGTTGGCAGGCCATGGAGGAGAAGCTTTACCTGCCAAGGAGAATCTAATTACACCTTCCACGCTTCCCACCCAACAGCCGTCAATCAAATTACTGATGTAATGGCTCTGTCTCTTTACAGGTGCGATTACAGGTAGGGTCACATTACGCCGTGACTGTTTACAGACGACTGTGGCGGACAGCTAGCGAACGGGAAAAAGACGAATAGAAGAGTTACTTATTCACATCACAGCAACAAGCTTCCGACCGCTGATTCCCTAATTAGATGGAAAATCTGTAATGAGGTAGAAAAGATGCTAATGCTGTATTTTTGTCCCCTGCATCCGATTGAAATTGATGAGGCTGAGTTGTTGATTCACTGATGCCTGCTCTCACACTCTGCATTTGGTTAGAGATGATAATAGGCTCTCTAATGTAAAAGCTCTGTTTCATGGAGATTTAGTTTGTTGTTTCAAGGGATCGCCTGGTCTTTCTCTCTCTGTTTGTCTGTCTGTCTGTTTTAGCTATCTCGGCGTCCTTCGAGAGAGGAACGTCTCTAACGTATGCCCTTCAGGAGCCGTTCTCTGTCATGCGGAACCAGGATGCCAGGCAGATGCAGAGCAGCACGTACTCTGAGGCTGTCAAATCTCGAGAAAACGTGGTATTTGGGTTCATGACCAGACACGCTCCAGCATTGCTGTTGACCGCCCAGTCCAGTGACCAGCGCTACATGGCCATCACGCTTACCCAAAACGGTAAGAAATAATGGTTTATTGATAAGAAGGGCAATTCATTCATAATGGGCACTAGGGCAACTCCCTACTGGTTACTGCAGGGGCGCCCAATCTGGTTCTGGACATCTACCACTCTGCACAAGCACCTGATCCAGTTAATGATGGCCTTTAGTGGCATCTGAACATTACAGCCATGTGTGTTGGATCTGAACTTTCCAGGATGGTAGTTTTAGTAGATTCCAGTGTTGGACCGAAGTGGGATTGGACTGAACAGGGGTCACGGCAACAGAGAAGAAATAACCACATTGAAATACACACCAACCAGTCACTTTATTACATTATGCTCTTTGTCCTTTTTACCAGCTCCATTTACTATATAGAAACACTTTGTGATTCCATAATTACATTTATGGCAATTAGCTGAATCTCTTATCCAGAGCAACTTACAAGGTTATTCATATTACAGGTATTGTCAGGAGTTTTGCCCAAGGACTCTTGTTGGTGTAACACAGCATAGTTACTCAGACCGGGAATCGAACCCCCATCTCTCACAAGGGATGGAAGCTACCTGGCAGGGAGTGGTGTTACCCGTTGAACCACACCAACCATGAGCAGAACAAATTACAGACTGTAGTCCATCTGTTTTTCTGCATACTTTGTTAGCCTCTTTTCACCCTCTTCTTCAATGGTCAGAACCCCCAAAGGACCACCACAGCGCAGGTATTATTTGATATGGTGGTGGCATGTTTGTGTTTATTGCCTTGGTAGGAATGTATCGGACAAGGCAGTGCTGCTGGAGTTTTGAAACACCTCAGTGTCACTGCTGGATTGAGAACAGTCAACCAACCAAAACTATCCAGCCAGCAGTGCCCTGTGGGCAGCATCCTGTGACCGCATAAAGCACATTCTGTGACCAACACAGAATGTGCAGCAACAGATGGTATTAAGCTATTGACATTATTAATAACCTCCACCAGTAGTGGCTAGCCCATTCAGACCGCATGGGAAGAAAAAGAGAACCATGTAATAGGAATCTGTGCAGGACTGTGTCTGTATTCCTGGTCCCGCTAGAATTTGTTCTGCTCTCTGGCCGCTCCCACCAATAATTGGCAATATTTGTCCCACTCCTTCCAGCAACATAGATGTGTCAGCCCGCTCCCACCCGTAATCCCATACAAGGGTAAATGACATCAGTTTTTAACATACTCTAATCACAAATAAACAATTTGTGCCTGGAATAATCGCGCCTGAAATTGTGGTGTATTAGCCTTTCTTGAGAACACTGATAAGGCCGACTGATCATCTAAAGGCTCCACCATTTCTGTAGCTGAATTACTCAATTCATGTATTGTTCAGTGATTGGTTGTTTCACAGCTGTTGCTATGTTATGCATGCTCATTATTGCATGATTATTATCATTTTATATAGGCTGTTTATTAATATGCAGGATTTTTTCTACATGTATATGTTGTTTTGTACGCACTGGGCTGGTTAACCACCGATTCACACATGGCATTGAAATTTTGTTTCGCACTGCAAGATATTGTGGTGGGAACATCGAGCAGACCTCTACTAGGTAATGATGAATGCATGCAGAAAGTTCATTTTCATTGTGGTTATTAAGAAGAAATGAACATACATGATAGCAGCATGGCCGTATGCAGTTATGAGGACACTGAGGTCTGGACCTTGGTAGTTTTAGGAAAGTTTTTTTTTTTTCATGTAACTCCATTCATGCGATTTAATGTGAAAACAGCTCTGTTCCGGTAATGCTGAGATTGGAAAACGTACTGCAGAAAGAATGTTAGAAAGCATGACCTAAGGCTCAACCAAAGAAGAGGCCAAATGTAATATCCAGGAAAATATTATATTGAGAGCAGATAAAGTCCCAGGGTGAAAAGGGTTTCAACCTGACCAAGAGAAAGTCAGTGCTTTTCTGAACATGTCAAGACCATCAAGCAAAAAGGGAATACTTTGTTTCATAGTGTCACGCGCCCGTCAAACCCGGCACAGGCTGTGCCGCCGGTGAACTCCACTTCCCAGAACAGCCACAGAGCAGCCCCGCCTGAGTATTGATTATTCTCACCTGGTGCTATCCCTTTATTATGTTCGGTTTAGCTTCTTCCTCGTGAAGTAACGTTTCTGTTTTCCCAGTACGTACCAAGCCTTATTTACACGGTTTGCTGTTTTGGTTTTCAGATACTCTGCTCTGTTTTTGACTGCGTTTTGCCCTTCGTTAGTTTTCTTTGCCGGTTCCTGACTTCCTGCCTGTTTTTTGACGCCGCTGTTGTTTATGTCCTTTACTAATAAAGTAAAGGACATACATTTTAAGCTTCTCTGCAAACATCCTGATTTGCCCAACCCTGACACATAGGGATGGTTATCTTCATGGAGAGATTCATTCCCAGCAAAAACTGGCAGCAAAAACATCCCACCTGCGCAAGCTCTTGCACAAATTCATATGGGCAGCCAAACATATGCGTAAGTGGCAAAATCTCAAAACAGCACTTACCACAGCACCTGTGCTTACCAACAAAGAACATCAGAGTATCTACAGATGCCTTTAGGCATGGACCAGCTCCATGGTGTTGCTCCATATGGAAGCTAACCATTGGGTCCCTGTTGCGTGTACCTCCAGAACCATGACTGAGCATTAAAATGCTCAGATAGAAAAGGAATGCCTAGGAATGTGTTTGAGCTTATAAATTCCATGGCCATGTTTTTGGCCTTCCCAACTTCCGGACTGATCATTGTCCATTCAATGCGATCATCAGAAAGGAACTGAAAAAAGTCACAAAAAAATTCAATGTCTGATGAAGAAATTGCAGAGATTTGATTTTAATCTACACACCTGCCAAGTCCTATCAGGTCTTTCATGAGCACCAGGAAACATTTCTGTACGCTCAATGAAAGAGGATGTTGAAGTCCATGTGAACATGGTTTTGCTGCACTCAAAACAGATAAGAGAAGAAATTGCTAGAGACACAGAGTTACAAGCTCTCATCAATAACATACACAACGGATGCCTACAGGCTCTCGTCCACTGTCCCATCGCCGCAGAGGTGGTCTGAACTTTGTAAATGGGCTTTTGCTGAAACAACACAGAGTAGTGATACCACGGGGCTTGCGAAAGAACTTCATGAAGGTCATATTGGTGCAAGAAACAGGTGAGAGATATTGTCTGCTGGCCACAAATCAATGGGAACATTGAGAAACATGAAAGTGTGAGACACAGACATGAGCGAACAAAAGAGCCCAAGCTGATAACTGTAGACATTTTCATCTCTCACTGATTACTGTTTGAACTTCCCTGAGAAGCTGCTACTCTCAAGTGCATCAGCAAGCTCTATCATTACATGAGTAAAATCCATCTTCGCAAGACACTGAAGTCAAAACACTGTTGAAAGTAATAATGGTCCATGCTTTAGCTCTAAATGAGCTCTCTAGGAGTACACTAGGGCTCTCAGCACGTCACATCTAGTCCCTTACTCGCTCAATCCAATGCCAAAGCAGACAAAGGAGCAAACATTCTCAAGTAACTCTGGAAGAAAGCAGCAGATAGCAAGTCAGATCTATGTACCTTTTACTGCTCAGATAAAGAGCCTCGCCTCTGGAATGTGGCCTGCTGAACTGCTGATGAATCTAAAGATTCGAACCACACTACCATTCTGCCCAAGACAAGCATCAAGGTGTAAAGCCAGAACAGAAGTTTAAACAACTGAGAGCAAAGCAGAAATCGATGTATGTATGATCAGTCAGCAAAATGTCTCCGACCCATTGTAAGGAATAACGTGGTGAGTACTGAAGGTTCCTCAAGAAGTACAGTACCAGTCAAAAGTTTAGACACCCCCAACTAGATGGATGTTGTTGGTGATCTTAAAGACCCTACAGGCTTACATTTAACAGTTCCAGCTGATGAGCTGTCTGAAACAATACATATCCTGATAAACCACATATACTCTTGTATCACAATATTATATTTCTGCCATATTGCCACTTTGGCCAAGATAAATGGTTTGTTGTCACGTGTCACATGTCCAGAAGGCCTGGACACTCCACTGTACCACTACCTGGACACTCTACCTACACCCCTACCGCAAAATCTGCAGGAACTGTGGGAGAATATTCAAGCAGCATAGACTGGATTATCACAGGGCACCATTAGGAACCTCTACAACTCCATGCAGAGATGTCTGACATGTTGAGTTAGCAAATGTGACGGCCTAACACCATACTGAGAGACACTACTTCTGTATGTGTAGCTCCATAAATATTGCCCATATCAGTCTAAATTCATCATTTCTTGTTCGTGGTAACCTTTATCTTCCTTCCCAATAGCACTGCAATCTGACGCTTCCAATCTGAAACTATTCTTTTGATGATGAATGTATATTTTTGTTGCACAAAAACGTTTATCTCTTTATTTGCACAGTTTAAAAGCTCTAGTGATTCACAGTTTAAAAGCTCAATATTCATGATGTTTTATTCTCCTGTGAAGTTCCATTTTAGAGGTTTTTAATGTGGACTGTATAATTCCATGAGTGCTATTTTATAGTTTGATGTCTTCACTTTTATTCTAAAGGAAAACATTAAACAAGGAAGCCCTCTATGAGTAGCCATGTCTAAGCTTTTGAGTGGTACTGTAGCTCCGGGAGTATGACACTGTACACAAGAGTGTTGCACTGGATTCTTCATGTTCCCATGTTATGTGTTTCCAGTGTCTTCAAAGAACAGAGCATGTCATACAGTAATATTCAGTTATTGAAGTTATTATTAACCTAAATTAGATGTCACTAGCTCAGTCTGGCAGTGTGGTGGTGGGTGTGAACAGAAAAGGAAGAACAAAGAAGAGAAAGGGAGCCATGTAATGCTGAATGCTTGCAGAGAATTGTGTTCATTTTCATTTTGGTTAATCAAAAACGAGTGAACCGGAATTCAAATGTGCACAGTCACAGTGTTTAAACACTCCAGCAGCACTGCTGTGTCTGATCCACTCATGCTAACACAACACACACTAACACACCACCACCACATCAGTATCACGGCAGTGCTGAGAATAGTCCACCTCCCAAATTGCACCTGCCCTGTGGTGGTCCTTTGGGGCTGTTTAAGATGCACTGGCACAGCCTTAAGCATTGTTACAATATTAATTTCAGTCCAGAAACCACTGATAGCATAACCTGGTCATTCAGTACATTCAGATTATCAGATGACTAAATTCTATCACCACATAACTTTCCTATGAGCAACCCGAACAACCCAACACGAGCAACCTGAGATCATAACACTGCCTCCGGAGGTTTGTACTGTGGCCACTATGCATGATGCATGCATTGCTTCATGAGCTTCCCTTAATTACCCTGATGTGCCCATCGTTCTGGAATCGGGTAAATCTGGACGCTTTGGATCAGATACCCCTTTTGCATTGGTTTAGAGTCCAATCTTCTTCCAGTCTTCCTTTATATGCTCCTGGCAGCTGTTTAGTCCCACACCTGTCCTGTTTAGTTCTTGCCGTGTGGAAAAATGTTCTTGGTTTTTGCTATTAAACATAGCTGTGGATATTAAACATAGCTTTTGCTATGTTTTACCTTTGACTTCACCAAATGCTTAAATTATTTACAATCACGGTCATTCAGGACTTTGTTCTGTCCACATTTCTTCTGTGAAGTTGATGGTTCTTCACAATGCTGCTTCATATTTAAAATCATATTTACATATCTACATAAGATCTCTCAAATGGATTAAAAATTGGCACCTGCTTTAACACACCCACTGCAGTCCTGAAAGGACTGTTAAGCTGCTAAGTTTAATTAGGTGTGCTGGGAGCAAGGAAAGCCCTAAAATGTGCAGGGCAGGTACTAGTAGCTGGGGCTGTGGTCTTTGTCCTGCAGCCTACGGATTCCCCACTTTCTTTCCGATCCAGTGCACTGTTGGCCACATTTTGTCTCATCAAAAGCTTCAGGCACCAGGTTTAATGAACATGGCTAACATAAAATAGCCTGTATCTGTGTGTTACTAACATCGCTGAGGTACCAGCTTTCAATCCATTGGAGAGACTTCATGAAGAAAAATGACATGTAAAGTGGCTTAGGTAGTGTTAATCCTAATATAGCATTGGTATGTCTTATATGTGTAGCCCACTCATAACAACATGCATCATTAAAAGAAGGAAAATACTTTAGTAGCACTTTCTATGAAGCCAGTATTTATAAGCCATTATACATGCACTGATAACTCTTAGTAATGTGCTAACAGTGCTTTGTAAGCATAATTATAATGTTCATAAACATGTTGTAACACAAGTGTCACTATTCATTGTAATGGCTTTTAAATGGATATGATCTATAAAACTTATAAAGCACTAATAACCCACAATGATTACACACTGACACACATGAACAGTACAACAGTATATTCAGTGATGGCATTTTAAATGGTTATAATGTGTTTATAACTGTTAATAAGTGTTATATATATATAGTGCTTTGTAATTATATACAGGTTGTTATCTATGTAAAAGGCATTATAATGGATAGTGATACTTGTGTTAGAATATGTTTATAGTCATAGTAATAAGTATTAATTACAGTACTTTTTCCATACTTATGAGGCATTATTACAGTTTGTAAGTATTCTCAGAAAGCATTGTTATTATGTTATAACTATTTTATAACTATTTATGAGTGAAAATGTTACCAATATTTTAAAGCGCTGGATAAAGATGAATACAGACTAAAATAAAATGATTAGAAAATGAAGGTAACTTTGAATGGAAGTCTATTAAGAAACATTCTTTTTGCCATTAGACATAGTTTATTATTATTATTATTATTATTATTATTATTATTATTATTATTATTATTATCATTATTATTATTGGGCTCACCAGGTGCGCTCAACCAGCCAAACCTTGCTTCCCAGGACCCATCATATTCTTACATTGCCAGGTGCTTTGCCAAGACAGCTGCAGACTCTCTTATTAAGCCAACTAAACACAAAGCTTAAACGGGCATGTTTCCATCTAGTCCAGTGTCATGGACTATCAAGTGCTGCAAAGCAAAACAATGACAGTCTCTGCTCTCACACTCTGAACCTGCCTTGATCACCTTTTCTTGCAGAACGGCACGTCCATATGTTCACCGTAATCTTCACTGGTAAACAGACTCACACAAACACGCACCTGGGTGAGCAACAGCAGCACTTGATTCCTCTCTGCTGTTCACTTCCCCTTCAACTCTGCTCAGTTTTTTATTGGCCAGCAGAGTAGAATGAAAAGCCATCTCCTCAAGTGGCCATGACTGGCTTTCATAAATCCTTAACAGCAGACAAGGGTCTGTGGATCCCTTGCCGAGAGAGAGAGAGAGATGGAAAAGCAGATGGAAGGTTAGCACTGGACAAGTACTCCCTACCTGAGAATTGATAGTGAATTACTGAGCCGAGAAATGTATCAACAAGGCACCAAAGTGCTAAACCCCAATTTAGAAGCAAAACCACAGCGTTTGGATGTGCTAGTGGCGCAGATTGCTATGATGACCACATGATGGTTGTGCGTCATATATGCATCATCAAAAGAATAGCTGTATCCAGAAGGAAGTGTCAGACTGCAATGCTATTGGGAAGGAAGATAAAGGTTACCAGGAACAATAAATGATGATAAATTTAGACTGATATGGGCAATATTTACTGGGCTACACATCCAGAAGTGTCTCTCAGATCTTGGCGTGGACCACGGTGCTTCCACACACAGAATCATGGTTGGTGTAGCAAAGATGACCCGCTGCCATTCTGAGCCAATGCAGTCTTTGGCGGCATTGACGTGGTGTTAAGGGCAGTAGCCGTAACAGTCTGCATGCATGTAGTCCTGCATCGTGCAGTCGTCTGCCGATAGTGCTGGCACAAACGGGATGACTCATGGAGGGCATCACTGCTTACTGAATGTCCGCAACCATGGTTGTTGGGTCAGTCAGGCACAGTGACATCCTTGCTTGTGTCACGTGTTCAGCCAAGCGTGAAACTTTAATCATTTGCATGCCTCACGATGTCAAACCCAGAGAATTCTCTGTCCGCTTCTTTCCTTCCACTGGGTGGGTATGGGTATGTATGTCTACAATGCAGGTTTCCCGGTTTACCCCATACTACTTCCTCTTTCGTCACCCATGTTGTGCAGAGCTATGTAGGCACAATACTGGTTGTTCATAGACAACAGAATGTTGCTTTGGCTAGATGGGTCAGGGAAGCGGCTGCTGCATTTCATTTGCACAAAGTTGAAGCCAGCTCCACTTTTCCTGCCATGCCACGAGTTTGCACTGCCTGTTATCCCATAATCCCTAGCACATTTTTCTCTACTACCCGTTGAAAATGAATGGGGACAAAGCGGAGTGGAATGCAGTGAAAAACATAGCAGCTGGTGCCAAAAGCAGGTATAGTCGAGTTGAGCAGCGCCATGCAATGGAAAACCAGCTTTATGGCTGTCCTAAGGGGAATTCTTCAATCTGAAAAATGGGCATTTTAAAGCAGTTTATAATGAAACAATGTTGATTGATATGCAGGTTTCAGTGTTGGTGTTAGTGTGTTGTAGTGTTGTGTAGTGTCATCTCTACTGCTATAGCACTATTCAGAGCCTAGTTGTACCCTAGGATGGGGCAGGGGGTGGGGGGGGGGGGGTTCGGTGGTGTGCGTTTCTCTGGGATTTTAGTCTCCACCAAATTCACCATGTAAATCATTTTTTGCACAACTTCTATAGGGCTCTGCAGACCTAACAGTCTTCACTATATGCTTTGTTTTAATGTGAACTTTAATATTTACTATATTATTTCCAATATTCAGTTCCACTGAGTTACTGTTTAGCTATTAATCTATCTAAAAGCTGCAGATCAAGTGTTTCTGCACTAGCAGGACATTTGAGAGATGTGTAGAAGAGATGACTGATGTAAAGAAAGAGGAAATGTGTGAGAACTTTAATAATGTCAATATTAGACAGACTTCTCTTTCACTTTTCTTTTTTGTTTTGCTTTTTGTATGACGATGATGATGTTCATAAGACATGCCAACCAACATCAACTGGGCTGAGCACTGGATCTTTTAATGCCCAGCCAATGCCTCTGCCATATAGTATCTTCGTTGTAGAGCATCATGAAACCTGACATTATAAAATTGTAAACCTTGTAATGCAAGCTTATGGCATGCATTTTAAGGTATCACGTAACACTTAATATATGCAATTAGACTGCATTATGAATATTTTAATTATTGTTAATAATTAATTATTTAGCACACCTCAAGTGCTCCAGTCATTTAAGCCCTGGCAAGTTCAGTCCCCATTGACGGCTCAGCCATTAGTAGTTGGGAGCCCAGGAGATCATAATTGGCCTTGCTCTGTCTGGGTGGGTAGGATGGCCCTCCCCCCGTCACTCTGCAGGTGTCTGTTGTATGATGTAACAGAATTAGCAGTAATAAGCAAGTTCAGCTGTCCAATTAAGGCTAGCACATGTTTCCCCCAAAATAACTACTGCATGGTGGTAGAGAAAGCTTGTGGTAGCCTTCACCTTCCCGGCTTGGTAGCACTGTGTGATGAGGGAAAACTGGATAATAGGTGGAACTGTTTGTCACTGCTTCACATGCCTAATAACAGCCCTTAACTGTGTTTAACATAACCTCTCTCTGCTTCTCTGCTTTAAACAACTACAGCCTAAATTAAACTCTACTTGTAGCATTTCTTTGTCACCCTAAAATGAAATCATTGTTAATTCTGTAAACTTGCCTGTACTCTCCCAGGCAGTTTGCAAATCCGGTACAGGCTGAACCAGGAGAGGGGTCCGGACATGTTCAGCCCAGCCTCTGCCAGTCTAGCTGATGGACAGTTCCACAGGATCCGAATGAACCGTGAGGGAAAGGAGCTTTATGTCCAGGTGAGCCCTCTGATCTGTGCATCGTTCTCTGCAAGGACACAGTTCTGATGTCAGATTTTAGTGTCTTAGATCTGATGGGACTTCACATCCCGAGAAGGTGTTTGTGAGAGGCTAGAGGTTGGAGGTGTGTGATAATGAATTGTGACTGGAATCCTTCAATCCTGAATGCAAGCCTTAAAGTGAAGTCCCTTTAGAATTGGCACCCTTTAGAATCTTCTGATATAAAAGATCATTCCTGGTATCATTAAACCTCTTAATAAATATTACATGAATGTTTAATAATAGTTTTTGATATATAGGCAATGGTATTCATTTTACATTTATGTCTGAATCTATTTAGCATGTCATTTTCTATGAAGCATTTGTTATACATTACAATGTCCGACTTACTCATGTAGGCCTAGGCAGCAAAGAAACTTTGTACAAATGAGATATTGGCCTGAAGATGGGTTAACACATATTCCAAATGGTTAAATACATGCTTTTCTAATATGTAAGCTTAAAAAAAATTAAGCGAGGACTGAGTTTTCTGAACATAAGCTATATATGATGTTAGCATGTTATCACTATTTAGCTAACTGTCTCAGGACGTTGGTGAATTAACTTAATATCACACTGAAAAAATGGGAAAAATCCAACTTTTCAATTTCAAGTTAAATTATTCTAATGTTATTCTGAATTATTCTGAAAATTTTAAATCAATAATTTTGTTCATTTATATTTCACTGTTTTGCTCAGGGTGCCAAGGAATTTGTAAGCAGTAATCTGTGTTATATATGTAAACGGATACAGAAGTCAAATTCCCTTAGTCATTCTCCAACATGGAAAAAAGAGAACACAGAATTAATTAAAGGAAAAGTTGACTTGAATAAATCAGGAAATTACTATAAAAATAGCTACTTGCCCGAATATACACTGTATATAATAATGAAAAAGTTCCACTCAACTGGAATGCTGAAACACTTGCCTAGACAGGAATCCACCTATATGGTGCTTACATGCACAATGAGGCAGTTATATCTTGGGGTCTCCAAAACTGCCATCAGGCGCCACCTCCATCCCAGCAGAATGTTTGGAAGGCATTCCAGGAAAAAGCCATTTCTGTGATCCAACCACAAACGTAAGTGCCTGGAGTTCAGTAAACGCTACTGGGACTGTCTGGAACCGTCTGAAACCGGATTCAATGGTCAGATTAAATGAAAAGCAAGATGTGTTTGACATAAAAAGAAGGATGAGCACACTGAAAAGATGTCCACTGTTAAGTATGGTGGAGGGTCTGTCATGCTGTGTGGCTCTTTTTCCTCCAAAGGTCCTGGCAACCTTGTTAGGGCCCATGGCATCATTACCAGGACATTTTAGATCAAAATCTGTCTGCCCCTGCCAAGAGACTAAAACTAGGTCACCATTAGATCTTCCAGCTGAACAATCATCCAAATCCAGATCAACAGAACAACATTTACTGAACCCAAAATCAAGTTTCTGCTATGGTCATCTCAGTCTCTTGATCAATAACCCCCATAGAAAACCTGTGGGGTGATCTAAAGAGGAGTGCACAAGAGAGGACCTCAAACTCTGGACCATCTGGAGAGGTTCTGTAAAAAGCAATGTGCTCTCAAATAATTGGCTTTGCTCGCTCTGGGTGGGTAGGATGGGCCTCCCTTTCCCCCCATCACTCCGCAGGTGTCTGTTGTATGATGTAATAGAATTAGCAGTAATAAGCAAGTTCAGCTGTCCAATTAAGGCTAGCATGTGTTTCCCCGGAAACCACATCCAGATCATACGTCCAGATCAACACAACAGCGTTACTGAACCCAAGCTTCTGCTGTGCTCATCTCAGTCCCCTCATCTATAAACCCTGTAGAAAACCTGTGGGGTGATGTAAAGAGGAGTAACGACAGGACCTCAGACCCTGGACCATCTGGAGAGATCTTGTAAAGAATGTGCTCTCAAACACCCTGCTCTGTATTCTTCACCCTTATAAGATGTTACAGGAGAAGACTAAGTGCAGTTTTGTTGGCAGAGGCGGGGTTGTGCAAAGGACACTCATCATCAAAAGAATAGTTGCACAAATAGTTACACCCAAAAGGAATCAACAACGCACATGTGGTGTAAGCAAGGACAGGCCTTATCGGTGTACCTGACTGACCCAACAGCCACGTTTGTGGACATTCAGCGAGCAGTGATGCCCTCCATAAGTCATCCTGTTAGTGTCAGCAACATTGGCAGAAGACTGCACGACGCAGGACTACATGCATGCAGACCGTTACGACAGCTGCCCTTAACACTACATCAACGACACCAAAGACTGCAATGGTGTCGTCCCAGACTGTCATGGAGTGACTCAGAATAGCAGCAGGTCATCTTCAGTGACAAGTCCCACTTTTGTCTTGGTGGAGACGAACAACGAATCTGTGTGGAGGCACCGCAGTCAGCGCCAAGATGAACGGTTTGTTGTCACACGTCCAGAAGGCCTGATGTCACTCCACCTCCACCCCTACTGCAACATCTGCAGGAAATGTGTGAGAATATTTAAGCTGCATGGGATGGATTACCACAGGACACACCATTAGGAACTCTATAACTCCTTACCGAGACGTCTGGCATGTTGTGTTAGCAAACATGGCGGCCTGACGTCATACTGAGAGACACTACTTCTGTGTCTGTAGAGTCAGTCTAAATCAATCATCATTTATTGTTCCTGGTAACCTTTATCTTCCTTCGCAATAGCACTGCAGTCTGACACTTCCTTCTGGGTGCAGCTATTGTTTTGAAGATGAGTGTACATGCCTGAGTTAAAAGTTGGATGGGTCTCTTTTTTCAGTGTGATATTAAGCTAATTCACAGAACCCTTTCTACACATCTTCACCAGGAGTGAATGGGGACTCAGATAACCTCAGATAAGTCAGTGAGTTTATGCTGCAGATGAAAGTGAGATGCTGATTACATATACAGTGGAATGTTCAGCGACTCGTCTGCGTTTAGCCTTGATACGAAAGTGGTTTGCATTTTTGCCGTAAATCTTCCTGAGCTTCTCATCCTAAATGTGTCACTAACTTATCAGAATACCGCACTTAATACAACCTTGGAACACTCTTTATATCGATGGCATCATTACGAGAATTTCACAGTGGCCTTGTCTAATAAATCTTCATTTTTCAATAAGCGCTATAAATGATCTCAGCTTGATCCTTCTGTGTGCCTTCAGATCGATAACACAATGATGCAGCAGTACAGCCTGTCTCCTGGCTCTGTGCTCGCTCCGATGAGGACATTAACCCTGGGGAGGATCCGAGGTGGGTTCCAGACGTTGCTGAAGAATGTTTTCTGCTCTGCTTGTTTCCCATTTGCCATTCTTTATTCTGCGGCGCTGAGGCTGAGCTGAGCGGGGGTGAGCTGAGCTGAGTGGAGCGCTTTTCAGCACCACCCAAACAGAGGCGCTCGCAGTCAGAGCTACTGTAATTCCCCATGAATTTTAATGACGAGTTTCTCTGATTTCTCTCACCTTCTCTCTCACCCTCTCTCTCACCATCACTCTGTTTCTGTCTGTCATACTCACTCTTTGTCCTCTCTCTCTTTCAGTCAGTTTCTGTGTCATACTGACTTTCTTCTCTCTTTCTCTGTCACTTTGTCATATTCTGTCTTCCACTCTCTCTATCTCTCTTTCTCTGTCAGTTTCTGTCTGTCATACTCACTCTTTCCCCCATCTCTCTTTCTCTCTGCTTCTGCATGTCTGTCATACTCACTCTTTCTTTCTCTTTGTCACATAACTTTCTTTGTCTCTCCTTTTTTACTTTCTCTCTCCCACTGTCTTCCTCTTTCTTTGTCTTGTTCTCTCTGTTAATTCCACTCTACTCTTTATCTCTTTTCCCATTTCTCTCTCTCTCTCTTTCTCTTTCTCTCTCCTCTCTCACTGCTTCTCTTTCTTTCACTACTCTCTCTTGCTTTCTTTCTCTTGCCCATTCAGTTTATTTGTTCCCTCTCTCGCTCTTTATCTCCCACTCACTTTCTGTCTTCCTGTCTTTGTTTATTTT
>CM067489.1:25123437-25184401 GCA_034552555.1 Semaprochilodus insignis
CTTTCTTTCTTCCACTCTCCTGTTTCTCAGCATTTCTTTCTCTTTTTTCCACTCTTTTCTCTTTTTTCCACTCTTTCTCAGTGGAAGACTTTCTCAGTCTTTCTTTTTCTCTTCTCTCTCTTCTTCCATCTCTCCTTGTCTCCCACTCACTTTCTCTCTCATTGTTTTTCGCTATCTCTCCTTCTTACTTTCACTATACTCTGTTTCTCTCTCTCTCTCTCTGTCTCTCATCCCCTCACTATCACTATAATCTCTCTCTCTCTCACTGTCTGTATCCCCCTCACTATCACTATACTCTCTCTGTTTCTCTCTCTCTCTCTCTCTTGTTCACTTTAGCTATACTCTCGCTTTCTCTCTGTCTGTCTCTCTCTCTTCCTCTCTTCATCTCTCTCTGTCACACCACTTCACTATCACTATACTCTCTCTGTTTCTCTCTGTTTCTCTCTCTCTCTCTCTCTCGTTCACTATAACTATACTCTCTCTCTCACTCTGTCTCTCTGTCTCTCTCTCACTCTGTCTCTCTCTGTCTCTCTCTCTCACTCTGTCTCTCTCTCTCTCTCTCTGTCTCTCTCTTTCTCTCTCTCTCTTTCTTTCTCTGAGCTGTGAGGTGGGTGTTGGGTGGGGCAGAGAGTGAGAGCAGTATCTGAGCTGTCAGTGCAGGAGCAGATGGGTTGAGTGAAGGGTAAATGCATTTGCTTGACGTTGCCTAGGAGACCTTTCTTTTAATCTAGTATCTAATAAGCAGGGCTGGAGGTGCAACCTCTGTCATTTTGGTAGATAGAGGATCGTTTTAGATGACTCTGCAATAAAACACCCCCCCAAAAAAGACTACAAGCTGCATCTAAACTATCAATAGTCATTAATATAGAGACAAGCTAGACAGAGGGACTAAATGCTCTCTGAGAACACAGATGGACTCATTGATTTCGTTCAGTTCTGCTGCAGCCCTGGCACTGCACTCCAAAATTAGAGTAATGAACTCATCTACAGCAATGATAAAACCCATCTGAGTTCACGATGATCAGAATGATTGGTGCCTGCTTTGGAGCAGAAGTCAGTTCTCGTGTGGCTTAGAATCATACAGGAAATAAAATCAGTTTAACCGACTAATTAAACCAGCTTTAATGCTGAGGAGGAAAGGAGCTAATTCTACCTTTAAACTGATGCTGTCTGTTAGAAACTTGATTTCTCAATGTAGTCGTCACATTTACACTCAGAATAGTTGCACCCAGAAATGTGGGATCCCCCTAGTGTGTGGTTTCACTAGAGTGTGTGAATGTATTTGATTGAATTGTTTGATTCTGTGTGTGCAAGGACAATTGGCCAATGGGTTTAAATTCTAATTTAAATATGCCTTCCTGTTCAAACCATGTCAACACCATCCAATCAAAGGGCTCGTATCCATGGTGCCTGGGGAACAGTTGGGGGTTTGGTGCCTTGACTTAAGTCATGTCTTGTTGGTTCAGGGAAACCTCTGGTCTTGAGGCTGGTTCCCTAACTCCCAGCCCAGGAATCCTATGGAGCAATGTAGGTAATATGCTAATGTAACTAGACTCCTAATAAGTATGAGTGAGCTAACTTTCTAGCTTGTGTGGACGTTACATCTAAATTCTAGCCCCATGGTAAGGTTCTGTGCAACAGCAAACAGTGTATCGCATTGTTTACTGGTCCACATATGTTCCATACGGTTCCATTATTTTCATAATGACACAAAATCGTCCACTAGTGGTGAGTAGAGAGATCTGATGTGGTGTTAGAGTGATGGATATGACTGCAAACTATATCATACATGACACTTCATACATACATCACAGCCGTTATTATATTGGGATGAAGAGCCAGTACGCAGCCTGCTGAGGCCCCTGATTTCGATGAGTTGTTGTCCACCATCTTCACAACATGTCTATGTTGTCCACTGTGTGCAACAGTGGACAACAATCCTTTCATTTATTGAGTTCATTCTTGTAAACCAATTTTTTACTATATGCCATTTTATAGCCAATCGTAAGTTAGGGACTCTGTTGATGTTGCTTAGCCTTTAATTCAAAAAGGAAAGTCAGAGCCCAGAAGTCCATTATTTTCAGCCTCCCTGAAAGGTGGAAAGGTGGAAATAAACATGGAGGCGTCCTTGAAAACAAGCATTGTTAGCAACAGGCTAAACACCTAGCATAAATGATATGACTGATGTATGTTAAATAGTCTAAAGTAAGTACTTCTGTAGTCTCATTTAAAAGTAGAGAAGTGCTACACCCATGTTGATATCCTCTCATAACCCAGAGCTAAGGACACTTCCAAACTTTCCAATCAGGAATAACTTTTTTTAGGCCGTATTTCTTGTTTTTCCTTAGCGTTACAAGCTTTGGTCAAATACAGCTTTACCTTTGTTTGACTTATTAATACGTTTCCCTCCTCTTTGGTTACAGGAAGTGACATCACTGACGAAGAGGTTGTCCGTGCAGGATCCAGAGGGTTCACTGGCTGTTTGACCTCGGTCAAGTTTAACGAAGCTGCCCCTTTGAAGGCAGCCCTTCAAAACAAAGGAAGCTCCTTGGTCACCATACACGGCCGACTGGAGGAGTCAAGCTGTGGGATTACATCAAGCACAAATACTCAGACTACCACGCAGACGCTCTCAGGTAATTAACAGCCGTGGCACTTTTTAATGGATGATACTGATATACTGTAATATTAAGCTTATTTTATTAGCTATATTATATTGCTGTAAAGATCAGCCCTTAAGGACAGCCCAACCCTGTTTCAAATCCCTTCTGCTTTCCAGTCGGCGACTCGTCAAAGTCAGACCGAGGGAAAGCACCGCTGAAGAAGGCAGCACAGAATGACTCAGCACTAATAGGAGGTGAGGAACCTCAGGAGGGTACTTTGTACAGTGCTCAGTGTTCTCTACAAATTATGCTCAGTAGTCTTACCATGTCTGAAAATATGTCATTGCTGAAGCATCCATTTATTATCACTGCCCTTTCCTGAAGAATGAAATCCACCAGTTGTTGTGATAGTAACACAAATGTAGTCACTCTTATACAGTTGCACAGCTGAAGACTTGTATAACTACAGACTGGCAAAAAATCCGCTTTCAAAACTGGAACATATGGTGTCTTCAGTCCACAAATGTTTAAAAAAGTTCTTAAAAGCAATTATGGTATAGCACAGTGGTAAACATTCTCCTGTCCCAACAATTTTGGAACATGTTACAGACATCATATTTGTTTTTGTACTATTTAGTATTTATACAGATAAACAGATTTCTTTCAATTTGCTTTTCACATAATATCCCAAAAATTTGGGGAAAAAAGCACGTTTTTTTGGATGAAAGCTTAATGGAAGCTTATATACCACCAATTAGCAACCGCGTATAATGTATACCTAAAACATTATACGCTTGCCTTAAACCACTTGT
This sequence comes from Semaprochilodus insignis, assembly GCA_034552555.1. NCBI lineage: Eukaryota > Metazoa > Chordata > Actinopteri > Characiformes > Prochilodontidae > Semaprochilodus > Semaprochilodus insignis. Next base: position 25,126,853 of record CM067489.1, read on the forward strand.
AGATATTAAAGGGGCCTATTACACTCATTTTTTTTTTGATGCTTAGAATTTTATATTTTGGGCTCTACTAGAATAAATTTACATGCTTCAGTTTTCCCAAAACACAATATTTTCTTCATACTGTACATCACCCTCTGTCTGAAACACTCTGTTACAACTTCTGTGTCTTTAAACCCCGCCTCCTTATGAGCCCAGTGTGCTCTGATTGGTCTGCTCGCCCACTCTGTTCAATGCCAACAGAGGGGTTCCTTCCATACACGTTCTGTTCATTGTGTTGTCTGCAGACAGACCTTTCTCATCCTGAGCAAGTGTAAACACCGCTGTGGCTATTCTTACACAATCATCTCCTTGTCATACAAAACCGGCTACAAACTGATGCTGGTCATCTCCACCGAGACAAAAGCAGGACTCACCACGGAAGATCCATGTCACTCCATGACAGTCTGGCACGACACCATGGCATGGCGAGGTTGATGTGGTGTTAAGGGCAGTCGTCGTAACGGTCTGCATACATGTAGTCCTGTGTCGTGCAGCCGTCTGCCAATGGTGCTGGCACTAACAGGATGACTCATGTAGGGCATCACTGCTCGCTAAATGTCTGCAGTCGTGGCTGTTGGGTCAGTCAGGTACAGCTAAGGTCCGTCCTTGCTTACGTCACATGAGCAGCCGAGTCAAAAGTTCGGACACACCTTCTCATTCAGTGGTATTCCTATTATTTTCTACATTACATTATATAGATTAATATATAAGGCATCAAAACTATGAAGGAACACGTATGGAATTATGTAGTGGTGTTAAACAAACCAGAATATGTTTTATACTTTAGAGTCTTCAAAGTAGCCACCTTCTGCTTTGATGGCAGCTTTGTACACTCTTGGCATTGAACTGAATAAGAAGGTGTGTGATTAATGTTTTTTCTAAAAAAAAAAAGTATTAAAATTTAAATTAAATATATGACTTGTGATCCAGTATGTGGGACATTATGGAATATTACTTATGGAATATTATGATTAATGCCTGGCTTCCGTCTCCTCATCTCTTGTCAGGAGTCGTGGCTGCTGTAGTGTTCATCACTCTGTGTGCCCTGGCCGTGATAATCCGCTTCCTATACCGGCACCGGCAGACCCCACCACCTCAGGTCATCACAGCAAAGAGCCAGCGACGCAGCCTGGAGCCCCCAACGTACCGGCCAGATCTGGACCCTCACAAAGCAAACCGCGTCAGCAAGGAGTACTTCATCTGACAGGACTTTACTTCTGCACCTGTGTCAGGCCCACAAACAGCCTCGCATGAGTGCCCATGCTGCCGACACCAAGCCTTCTGACCCCTCTGCGCCATCTTTAATACAGGCTGTCCGTCAAAACACAGCCCCTGAACTCGATCCAGGTTGGAAGGGATCATGGGTTTTGTTCAGCTGGGATTGAAAGACCACCCGCCACACCCCCACAGCCCCCACCCCAACCCCATCGCTGGTTATGCTTTACAGAAATCTGGCTAATGTAAAGAGTAATGTGAAAAAAGAAACCATTCTGACAGGTGCTGGGAAGAAGATTAATGGTTTTCAGAGAACAGTGTGGCATCATTTATATAAGGAGAAATGGGTTTTTCTATGCGCTGTATGATATTACTGAAAATGCATTAAGATGCAGCAAGTCATGCCCAACCCACGCACATCTCAAGCAGAAGCCCAAGACAGTTTTGTCCAAGAGGCAAACTTTAACTTCTATGCTAAGCACAAGTAAGTTGTGGCTTCTAGCTTACAAAAAGAGAGTGGGTTCTATAGCTAATGGACTCAAACCATTGAAGGGGGGCCACTGAAAGAGATGGATTTTGGTAGACAAATTTGTCGTATTGTTTTAGGGCAGTGGTCACCAACCCTTCCTGGAGATGCCAAAACTGGGAGGTTCACACTAGACATGTTCTTTTTGCAGGCCAGGGGACCCTTTTTCTGTTGTTTTCAATCAGAGAGGTGTGTTTTACATGGTTGTCTGTTGTTCAGAGCACTCTGTGCACTCTGAGTGTTGTTTTGGGCAGTCTGAGTACTTTATTTTTGTGTTATGTGCTGTCCAATCATGACAATTTGTTGAAAATGAAAGCAGACTTTCTGTGGTGGTTGCAGTCGTTGAGTATGCTTAGCTGTAATCAAAATTAACACAACAAAAGGCAGGCATTTTAGTTTTGCTTGCTTTATTAGCAGCACCGCACTTACTAGGTAATAAAATTAGGGATGTGCACAGGTTCTCCAGTACTTGGTTGATGACTTGCGATACCAGTATACTGAAATCACTCACTATTCATTACATTTCATTATGTGAACATATACAGGCTAACAATTAAGTGAATCACAACAGTTTTGCTCATATTTGTAAGTATTTTATATTCTTGTTTGTTGTTAGCATGTGCCTCAACATTAGCGCATTGCCAAGAACATGTTGGACATGCCTGAGAGAGTAGATGTAGCGTGGCTATACCACTGAACTAGGCTAACTACTCTTGCTGATGTTAACTAGATCCAGAAGCAATGAAATTGTGTCCTTATCCGCATCTATTGAGACATACTGAGTGTGTTTACATGCACTTAATAATCCTATAGCTGCAGAAAATCAGAGGTCATCAGTCATTTGTTCACTGCGTGTTACATGCACTTGGGTCATCGGATAATGAGAAAACTCCAGGTCTACATGAGTCAGGCGGTAATCAAGTTTCTGCTTTGCAACCAGCCAGTAAACTCACAGAATAAGACATGACATAAACATAACCTAAAACTCAAACTTCATGCTGCGGCCAATTTATCTGAAAACATGAGCATGCATCATCTAGAACTATGCTGCTTAATCCTGATCCTGGACATCTACCATCCTGCAGATCTTTGCTCAACCCCAAATCTAGCACACCTGATTTAGGCAATGAAGTCTTGCAGGGGCATCTTAGAGCTAGGTGTGTTGAATCTGAGCACTCTAGGGTGGTAGACCTCCAGGAACAGGATTGGGCAGCCCTGACCTAGAAGGTGAAGGATATTGAAGTTATTCATGTAGTCAATCATGTGTTTTCTTTCATTGTGACTCCAGAAGTGTTTTGTTGCTGATGTTAAATGCTCCTTTCTTATGTCCCATACCACGGTCTGCCTTCATGCATTGCCAGACTGAGAAAAATGAAAGAAATCAGAGTAAGTGCACATGCTGAAAAACCCAATTTGACTTTCTTTATTGGATCTCATAACAGTCTTTCTAGGCCTTAATCCTATCTAAGAAAACTGTTTACAAGTCTACTTGAATCAAAATGAGTGCAGAAATCAGATTGTGAATGGACTAATTAGTACATGTAAACACACTCACCGTTAGTTCTGTTAGCTCATTAGTATATGTGAAGAGGCAGCCACTCATCCAGCACAACAACCTACCAGTGTTTTACAGCTGTTTTTGCAGCACCAGTGCTGTCACCTAAAAAGGGAAGCCTACAGCCCTATATTACTTATGACCAAAGGCCATTTTTTCTCAATACTCAGATACTCAAGTCCAGTTCACCTTCTTCTGACCAAACGAGACAGCAGAGCCAGTTTTCAGACATTGTAGACAGCAGTTTGAAAGGACCTATATGACAGAAAATCATGCTTGTACATATACACATACATATACATATATATATATACACACATATACATATACACTTATGGGTTTTTTTTGGTCTCACATGTTTGTTAAGGTCAAGACTGCCTTTTAAAACCTTTGATTTTAGTGATGTATAGTGCTCAATCCTTGGTCCACTGTAGGCATTGATCGGTCAAGCAAGGCATTTAAGTAAGTTGCATTCTAAAACATGAACCTTAGCCTTAAATCTCCATCCACTAGACTTTCTATATTCCATATTCTAGACCCATCAAACTGCTTTTTAATACGTTCTTCTCTAGTTGGTTGAGTTTAAACTGGGTTTGGCTCGCCTGATCCACATGATCTACACACTTGACACGTAAGATAAGATGGATCAGATGTGGTAGGTAGAGGTTGGAGCTAAACTCTTCAGGGCAGTAGATGTCCAGGAGAAGGGTTGTTGACCACTGTGTTAGAGGATCGATTGTGTCTTGTCTTGTCAAAAAAAAAAAAAAGTGTCCAGAGCTGACAGCGAGGACTTGGTCAAACGAAATAATCAATCCAAACAGTAGGCTCAGCGCAGAGAAGGATTAGCTCTGAAAAAACTGTCAGCGTACATCACCACTAGCTGAGGGGTGTAATACGAAAGCTCTGTGTCTGTCCTACCCTCCAGCCCGTCCAGCACCTCCAGCAGGTCAGGCAGTGTGAGCTTCAAACACTCTTCTGCCTTAATCCAGCCAAATCCATGAGTGAATGTGCCCAAGGCGACCATGGTAAGATGTTCCTTACTGAAGTGCATTATGTCCCCTGACGGTAAAAGCAACCCTGTCATGCCCTCCAAAAAAATAACACGCTTTTCTTATTGAGAACGATTTCTTTTGGTCGGGGGGGTTCGTTTTTCTATATGGCTATTGTTGTAAATGACTGTTGTATATCGATTTCATAAATATATTTAATAAAAAGAGCTTTTTTTACAGCCTCGGAGCATGCACAGAGCCTTTTCTCTGGGTATTGATTTTGGAGTTGATTAAGTGGTAAGTGGATTTTTTGAGGTCTCTCCTGGAAACTTGTACTGCTATGTGCATTGTACTGGTGATATAACGACATGTACTGTGTGTCTCTTATATGGTGGCGAATGGATGCCAAGCAAAAATGTAAAGATCTTTATCCTTTTCATATTTTATTACTGCAAGGTTACATTTGTAAATCTGACGTATTATCTTGTAAGAAATGCAAGAAATGATCTTGTTAATATGAGATGCCACATAATTAGTTTTTACGAGATATTATAGCAAGCAATAGCAAACAATATTATCTCGTAATTATAAGGAAATATCTTGCTCTTACAAATTACAATAATGATTTTTTTATTATTTATATTTATAACTTTATAATTATAAAATACAGTTTTTTATGACACATTTCATCATAACAAGGTATTTTAGATAACTACAAGGTCTGTCATTTCAACAACATAATACAGAACTGGCCACTATTTAGGGACCACCCATATACTTAATTTCTAGTCAAAACCTTTAGGTACAAAAAGTATCCATTTTTTCAGGAAATTCTGAGGACAATAGTTGGAAAATAATCCACTTGCATACAAAGTAAATGAAAAACTGGGAATTTCCAATATATGAAAAACGATTCAAAGTTGTGTTATTAAATGGGACTCTTCACACCTGAACAAGACCTGCTAGACCATCAAAGCTGTCCCCATCAGACAAACAGCACTTAAAGCTCATCTTCAGAAGAGAAAGAAGAACATCAAGCTTCACTCCTGCAGCATCTGAAAACATACAGAGATGTTTCTATCTATCCTTCCACTGTCAGAAGACAACATAACACCACGAGTCTGAAAGGACGTGTAGCTGAAAATGTGAAAATCCAACAAAGAAGGCGCTGGTGGTCTCAGATCAATGAAATGACCACCTCAGAGTCCAGACCTCGGAATCACTGAATGTGTTTGAGATTACGTGGATCATATGAATCAGAAAATGCTTAACCAACTTGTAACCCTACATTCACACTAACAGGTGAGAGAGCAACAAGCGACTAGTCATTGATTAGTGAATACGCACTATGTAGCCTCAATTTAGTGACACGCCGCCAGAGCAACAATCATCAAATCAAGTTGAGATTTTCTCAACTTTATGCAAATGAATTATGGCATGGTGAAGTGACATTGTAAATTCACTGCAAATTCCAATCATAGACACTGGAATCTGAGGTCCCCAGCTTCTGCTCCCTGAACTTTTTGTTCCTACCAGCATTTCGTTCCTATATTCAGCAGTGTGATGGTAAACATGGAAGAGAAGCTCAGAACTGCTGTTTCTACTTTTCCCAGTTTATACCATGCGTCTTTGCAGTTAAGGAAAATTGAGGCATGAAAGAAAGGAGCATGGTCAAAAGCAGTAGTAGATATTGTTGTTGTCTCTGGGGAGTTAAGTCAGGGGATAGCTAACCAGACAATAAATAGGGTGGCCACCCCCAGCAGGACATCCTACCCCCAAAAGATTGACATTGTAAAAAAGGAAGGGGGGGGGGGGTGCGGGCTGGGACACGATACTGGAACAGATAGTATACTGAACAGAAATAAATTCATAACCTAACCTATATAACACATAATTGATTGCTTTACTCATCTAATTTGGTGGAATGGATGACATTCGTGAGTCAGATGGGAGTTTACTAATTGACTAGCATTTAGAGGGCTGACTTGCGGTTAGCCGGCAGGTGAGTCACGATGTCACATGACCTTGGTAAACCAATGAAATGCAACGCAGACGGCACACATAATATTGTTGGCGAGTGAACATTTTAAATAAAGAGGACTAATAGGCGTCCATCCAGGTATTGTGCCGGACGGAGGACTGGGAGTTGAAAAAACGAACTGTCCAGCCTAAAACCAGATGTGTGGCCACCCTATGAATAAAGCTAGCCACGGATGCAAGCAGTTAGGCACATGCTTTAAAAACTAGCTAGCTTTTCTGGACCTTGTACACGCCCACACGCAAATATGAGCAACCTTGAACACACCCACAAGATACAAACCTGGAGTGACGGAAGCAACTTTCCACCTGCTAGTGTGAACGTAGGGTAAGACTGAACTTTAAAATATCCATGCAGATTTCTCTGAAAAGCTGAAAGCAAATAAAGGGTGGACACAGTAAATACTGTAGTGCTGGGCAGAAGAAGAGGCAGAGGAAGCCTCCATATGGAACACCCAGCAAATAAGAGAGACATACACAACACAAAACCCACAGGGAGGTCACCATCAGCCACAGACACACCCAATGAAATCACAATTAACACATTGCTGTAACTAAACAACAAAGAAACAACATAAACAACAATCAGTCCCTGTTTTGGAGGGCACATGCCTCCTGTGAGCCTCATTACATGGCCTTGCCTCTGCACCATGCTTCCTGAGCTTCTCAGATGCAGCGAGACCAGCTGTGGGATGCTATAATACTGAAGAAATCAATATTATATTTAGATGTGGTGGCCTCTATATAAACGGCTGAATAATTTATGCTTTTCTGACGAATGAATAAGGTGACTGCAATAACTGGAAATGTAATAAATGATGGATGGTCTCTGACTTTTGCACAATAATATATGTCGTAATGATGATTTGCTGGAGGAGAGAGCTTATTTCAACCTGGCAATAATATGGCATCCATATTCTTAGTCGGTGAGAGTAAGGGTAAGAGTGTGCCTCTGAATTCTTGGTGTAAAAAGCCATGTGTGCCTGCACGCGGAGACACACCAAACGCAATACGGGCGAAATTTTGTCATGCTGGTTCCAGTCGCTGACGCTTAATTAATAGAAGCCTCAGGTAAAAGCGTCCCATTCGCTGTAACACCAAGATAGCGTGATGTCATCATCCTTGGCCCACAGGAGGCAATCGCAGAAAGAAAACCGAAGCGAGCCGACTGCAATTACACTCTCCTGGTGATGAAAGAGAGAAGGAGTGACAGAGAAACAGAGAGAGAGGGAGTGTTGATTGAGAGCCCTGAGGATGTGGTGGTAATGAAACAGCCTCTGTTTGGCCATCTGCTGAAACAGACAGGCTGAAGACAATGCCAAATTACTGGGGAGCTACATCTCGGAGCTACTGTTGGAAACTGTCATGACATTCGGGTGTGCTTTAAAAACCATGCCGTCTGTTAAACAAGGCAAAGTTCTTGTTACATTGGAGACTTCGCTGTTAGACTGAAAGTACTCAAGGACCTGGACCATCTAGAGCTCGCTATTAAAGCTACCCTGGTTCTTGAAACCACTCACAATTCAACCACCATTACAGACTCTTACCAGCCGCTGCATGAAGCCGTTTATTCCCCAGAGTGAATATTTGGAAGACTAAGCCCAGAACGAAGTGGGCGCGGGGAATAAATCTAAGCCGAATATGCATCCAGAGTCTGAAAGAGCGCAAGCTGTGTTTCACAGAATAAGCAGCGGGCGAAAGCTTACTCTTGAATTCCCTCTAAGCTCAGATAAAAGCAAACGGCGAGAGAAAATGGAGTCTGAAGATTGAATTATTGACTGGTCCGAAATTCAATTAAGTCCAAATAGCCGGCCCGCTCTGGAAAACGGTCTGTACTCCAAATCCTGCATATGAAATATCTGCGCAGACACATGGAAGCAGGTTTGTGGGTGGGGTTTTAGTCCGAGACGTGATATAAATCCACTTTTGAGCCCCGGTTGCAAACAGAGAGGGAGAAGACGAGAAGAAAGGATAGGAGAAAAAAAGCCAGTGATTTATCATCTCCTCGCAGTCAGACGACCTTGAGAGAACGCAGAACCCAAACAAGACTGAAGTGCAGGGGCTGCGATACAAATACATACCTTTCCTCACCTCCACACTTTCTACATAAACAGAGGCGAGAGCAAGCTGGAAAGTGGGGGGTCGGTGGAAGATGGAAAAGAGGTTTTGGGCTATTATATTTCATCCTATGCCAAATACTTTTACTGAGATCCTAGAATGAACAGTCATCAGTTTGGTTATGCAAATATCAACTCAAACGTAATGCTTTCTTTACTGGAGTTGACAGTCTTCTAGCACGTTCATGCACTTCCTTAGTACAGTACATCTTATGCACAGTTGACTTCCAGCCTGCATCTAAGGTCTTGTCGGGACTGCTAACCCAAAACTGATTTTTGGCATAACCAGATTGGTATTTTTGGCATAGCCAGACTGATATACTGGATTTTTGATCGTCTAGACAGCAGAAGAAAAAAAAAATCTGAATTTTATAGATGTGTCGCAGTCTGGATTATCTGGTTGCTCAAATCGAAATTTGCAATGAGAAAAACAATGAGACAACATCAAATCCAGAAATGGGATTTGGTGCATGTGCTTCCATCATTATCACAGCAACCCACATAGATCGGTTGGAAATGTCACACAAATCCGTTCTGATCACTTCCAAATAACAGTGTGAACAGTCGTCTCAAAAGATCTGATTTGAGACACAACATAGCCTAGGTCTAAACACAGCCTAATTTCCTGCCCCAACTTACCGAACACTACTGCACCTAAACCAGCCAATCAGTGTCAAAGGCGATATTCAGACTGCCAACACAAATCAGATTTTTGTTATATTCAGAATGTATACAGTTTGACTTTTGATAGTCTGGACAGCAAAAAAACACGTGAAATCCGATTTGCAAAATTCACATTTGAAGGAGGTTTCAAATGTGATTTCATTTGGACTTGGAGTCTCAGTCAGGACACTCTGGCCACTGAAATCAGATTTTAGAGTGCCTTTTGTGTCACTCACGACGTACCAAACAACGACACTGTCAAATCAAAGAGTGACGGAAGTGGTGGGAATCAAAAAGAGTGCCAAACAGTTTTTGAACAGGGACTTGACAGAGGAATGAGGGCAAAACCTGAAAGAGTTTGGAGGGCGAGATGATGCACATCTGTTTTTCTTGCATCCACATATGAAAGCTACATCAGTGGGGTCAGTGTGTAGTTGCTGATGCATACGTCATTACCACAGTAACATATGCAGATAGGTTGGTAATGTCTGGACACACAAATCCGATCTGACCACTTGCAAGTAACAGTGCTAACAGTCGTTTCCAAAGATCGGATTTGAGAAACTATTTCGATTTGCTTGCAGTCTGAACACAGTCTAATTAGCTGGAGCAGGTGTGGCAGATCACAGTTGGAACTAAACTCTGCGAGAAAGTGGGACCATGTTCAAAACTACTACATGCTCCTCGAATACTGTTTGCATCCAAAAGCAGTATGCAATAAGTGACCAACATGAATACCTGTAGTGCACCAAAGATACCTGGATGATGCATTGGTCTGGCTTAATATTCCAGGATGCCAGCAAAATGGAACGCAGCCATTTCAGTAGGATATAACCACTGATGTCACTGCCTGGCTAACTCAGAACAGTTTAGTGGCCCTGGACTCTTGTATCCTATCATTTTCCCTGCTGGTTGTGAGGTATTGAGTCACATTGTTTATTATGCAGTCAAATCACCTGTATGCATCTTGTACTGACTGCCAACATCACTATAATTGATGCACTCTGACACACTACCATCGGTATTTAACTGTGCAATATATATATATATATATATATATATATACATACATGAAATTACATGCCTTATGGTATTTTATTTTTTACCTAACAACAGAGATTAATTTATTTTTTTGTAATTTTTTATATTTTGTATTTTGTATAACTTGCACTTTACCTCTTGCGTGTAGTGTAGTAAACATAGGTGTCTCTGAAAAGCACGCAGGCTACAACATCGATATTTTTACCCATCATTGGAGATGGCTAGAAAACAACACTCTACCATGGTCCTTTCAAAATGGAGCAGACACATCCCCAGACCAAAGTACATCCACACATGCTGCTAAAGAGCTGAAAAAGTGGCCAGCAACAGTTGCTAAGCAGTGTTTGGAGGGCTAAGGAAAATGGAGCAGGTCTTGAGATGGGTCTGATTGTCTCTGTCCCTGATGTTGATAGTCTAGTCGCGCCTGTTTCCCCATGTGCGGCACACAGCTACTACACTGTATAGCACCATGAAGTTTAACATACAGTATGTAGTATGTGCTGGTTCTGTATACAGTAAAGAGCCTAGATCTCAAGTATCAGGGCTGGTGAGCACTGCTCCAGTATGCTCTTCAGAAATTATGTTAAAAAAAAACTACAAAATAAACAAAATCTTTATTCTAGTAATTATAGCTCCAATGATAAAGCATAGGCTGTTCCTTTCTGTGGCTGATGGTGGAAATCTCAGTTCACTTCATGCTGCCAAGGGCATTTGGATCCAAATGACTCCAAATTAGAAAGTTTAATTAATGGTGAAAAAATCATTGTCACTTTTTTCTCACATAAGAGCTAAAAAAGATTAGACCGCTTCTCTCGTCAGTGTCAAACGATGAGCAAAACTGCTGCATGTTGTCCAAGTTTTGAGAACCTATCCAGAGTGAAACTATGAGCTACAGCTGTCCAGGATCTTGTTAAAGTCAGCTTCCTACTGGCTAACTTGTTATGCAAATGTTCCATTCCACCTGAAATGGTTGTTCTGGCACTGTGCATTCAGGTGCCTGTGCAAGCTGTAGCATTTAAGGTGGAATGGAACATTTGATTAAGATTCTGGCGAGCAGAAAGGCAGCCTTGTTTAAAGATGAACATCAAACATACTGTTGTTGTTGTATGCAAATTTTGGGGGTATAAATATTAATGAGTCAAGACTGTTATGCAGTGGTGGACATTAACTCAGTAAGTGTAACGTGTTAGTGTACTTTAAGTAGTGTGTTGGTGTACAGTAACTCAGTAAGTGTAACGTGCTACTGTACTGTACGTAAGTGTAAGTGTAATGTGTTAGTGTACTGTAAGTAGTGTGTTGGTTTACAGTAACTCAGTAAGTGTAACGTGTTAGTGTGCTGTACGTAAGTGTACGTGTAATGTGTTAGTGTACTGTAAGTAGTGTGTTGGTGTACAGTAACTCAGTAAGTGTAACGTGTTAGTGTGCTGTAAGTAGTGTGTTGGTGTACAGTAACTTAGTAAGTGTAACGCGTTAGTGTGCTGTAAGTAGTGTGTTGGTGTACAGTAACTCAGTAAGTGTAATGCGTTAGTGTACTGTAAGTAGTGTGTTGGTGTACAGTAACTCAGTAAGCGTAATGTGTTAGTGTACTGTAAGCAGTGTGTTGGTGTACAGTAACTCAGTAAGTTTAATGCGTTAGTGTACTGTAAGTAGTGTGTTGGTGTACAGTAACTCTGTAAGCGTAATGTGTTAGTGTACTGTAAGTAGTGTGTTGGTGTACGGTAACTCAGTGAGTGTAATGTGTTAGTGTACTGTAAGTAGTGTGTTGGTGTAAGTCTAATATCTTACTGTTTACTCCACTACATTATGGCCAAATCTGTCCTTCCTTTTGGCTTATGTGCATATAAATGTAACATGTACAAATGAAAGAAGCGTGAAGCGAGTCCACCAATCAGGGACAGCGGTCACTTTGTTTTGAGCTTGTTTTGACCTGTTGGACAGAGCTTGATTCAAGCCAATGGAAACTGAATACTTAATTGCTTGTATTTATTTATTTGTGTATTTGTTTTTTACTGTGACACCACGGTTTGAACCTGAATTTTTTATAATGGTCCATATAAGCTAACTGAACAAAAATTAGTGTGTAATACCTCCATGAGCATAACAGCTGTGACTCGATTTGGCATGAACTGGACAAGTTTCTGGATGTAGGCCACATCAACGTTCAGACACTCTTGCATCAATGAATTACGCTGTTGGGCCAGATGGTGGATGCCTTCCCTGGAACAATTCTGAGGAGAGTTTCCTGTAGACTGAGATTTTAGCCACTGCTTTTAGATCCGTATGACCGTACGCTTCCATACACCTCTGAATTCAGCTACTTCCTTCACACTGTGGTCTTTGGCACGCCCAAATGCAATCACTCCTTTTAGCCAATCATTAACATCTGCTTTGGACATCTGCATTTTCCACACATGGAACGAGACATTCACTGCAGTGTACCATCTCTTCTCAATCTCTGAATCCAGTGGATTCTCATTATAAATACTCACACCCCGCAGGTATTTATAGCCCCATCATCCTTGTGTAGCGCCATCTGCAGGAGCCTGAAGTTACTACCATCTTAAACATGCAAGATGACAAATTTCTTGCCCCAGTAATATATATATATATATATATATATATATATATATATATACCTAACAACCAGTCATTATAGATGCTACTTCCACTGCAGAGGTTCCACTGGAGTTGTGTGGATAGAGTGTAATGAAGTGTGTAAACCATATACCACATTATAGTATGTGGTATCAACTTGTAGGCTGCACTGGTTTTCACTCACAGCTCAGTTCCAGCCTGACAAAGTCTCGCACCCCCACATTTTCCAGGAAGAGCCCAGAAGAAGCGCTGGTCTTGAAGAAAAAGGAGATGTCCATGCTAAGCTCAGCTTGCAACGTGGGGAAGTGCAGGTACGAGGACTCCACGAAAAAAGAGGCTGAGTTCCAGAAAAACCCTAAAGCAGGAGCAGAGCCAAGCGAGCCAGGTGAAACACCAAAAGTGACAACAATAACAGCAATAATAACAATAATAGTAATAAACCCCTTTATGAACATGGAAATGCATTCCGTAGTGAACAGTTTGTCATTTGCCATCACTAGGGAAAAAACACTCACGGTCTCCATAGCAACGCAGCGGTCCAATCTGGAAGAGAGCCTGTGAGCCTGTTCTGTTTGTGTCTCCGATGGCGATCTCGCTGAGGGGTAAATGGTCTTTGTAAGACAACAGCCCGGTATCGTTCACCCTGCAGAGAGAGTAGGAGAGAGCGAGTTAGATAGTGTGATAAGTGCAGGAGGAAGAAGGAATTCCAGAAATTCCATCTGTGTCCTTTCACTGCCTTTAAAGGAGGAACACAATACCTCTGATGAAAGCTGAACCAGGTGATTCACCAGCTGCTGAAAAGATGCTAATAGTGGGAATGTGATGACATACTAGCTTGTTAAGCCCGCTCATCCACAGAGGTTCACTTCACAGAGATGGGCTACACATATGTGGCTGAAAGCTGACGAAGGGTTTTAATACCGTGGTGCTCATGTGGTAGTCAACAAGCCATTTGCATACTCAAGTGCTCCGTCATTCAGTGGCAGTATTGTCCGCTTTCAATGGAAAGCCTATTAATATGCATGTGGAGAAATACAGTGCATTGTGACAGAATTACCATGCGTCCTGGTCTGCGTCACAGTTGCAGAAGTAGTTCATGTCCCTGCAGTTGCCCTCAAGGCTGCAGGAGCACTGCTGAACTCCAGGTAGGATGCCCCCCCAGTATGTCCTCTTCACACCGTCCCGGTCCAGCCACCAAGAAAGAGGGGTTCCATCTGGAAACATGCAGCAACTATCCAACTTAGTATCACCATCCTGAGGTTTTATAGTGTTTATGGCCTGTGGCCATGTACACTGACCAGCCAAATTTATTAAGTACGCCTCCATATTTCTACGTTCTTTGTTTATTTTATCAGCTCCGATTACCATATAGAAGCACTCTGTAGTTCTACAATTGGATACTGTAGTGCATCTGTTTCTCTGTATAGTTTGTTACCCTGTCCTTTAATGGTCAGGACCCCCACAGGACCACCACAGAACAGGTACTTTGTGGGTTGTGGATCATTCTCAGCATTGCAGTGACACTTACGTTATGGTGGCAAAATTTAGTATGTGTTGCGCTGGCACATGTAGTGTCCCAAACAGCACATGTATACACTTAACAGAGCACGACGCAGGGGGCCCTTACGACGACTGCCCTTAACACCATGTTAATGTCACCAAAGACAGCAATGGAGTCGTGGCACAGGGCTAGAATGTGTATCAGTCTAAATTTATCGTCATTTATTGTTCCTGGTAATCTTTATCTTCCTTCCCAATAGCATTGCAATCTGACAGTTCCTTCTGGGTGCAGCTATTCTTTTGATGATGAGTGTAGTTTGCAACATTGAACAGTGTATTTGTGTACTTGGTGTGTGGAGGGGTGATGGGTCTGAAATCTGATCCATTGTGTCACAGGGTTTGCACAGACATGTCCTACATCAATGTAGCGGATTACAGCAAACAGATGGGGGGTGACGAGGACCGCACGCATAGCCCAAAGTAGGCCAGTGCAGGTGGGCATGGGATATGTGTTAAAGTGGGGACGTGTGGGCAAAAATGCTGCTAGGTTTTGCGGGCGGGAATGGGCAAGAATTACTCTAGATTTTGAGGGCATGGGTGGGCTTAGTGGTTGAATTGGGCAGGCGCGGGCATTCATAACCAGGCCCGTGCAGACCTCTAATGACATGGGCAAGTGGGGTGTGGTTGCATGTTTGCTTTCCGTGCTTTCACCTTTTTCATTACCTTCTAATGTCATTTATATGTCTTTGTACAGCAGCTTTGATCAATAACAGTTGTGCAAAATGTGCTTTAGAGATAAATGGTACTTACTAATGTCACATGATGGTCATAAATATCACTGACTGTTTTGCATTAAAGGTCTACAATTTGCTGTTACTTATTTTCACTTATTCTGGAGGCATAATGACAGTGACAAACGAGTACAATAAGAAGCAAACAATATCAAGCAATAAAACATACACATGATTTTTTTTTGCTGTAGCTGTTGGACAATCATTCATTTTTAAACTATTTAATGCTAAATAATATCAAGGAAAGTCTTACTACATGAATGCATTAATCTTTCCTTCTAGCTACTCACAAACTTGTAGACCTGATAGCTCAGCTCAAGACTGCCCCAATAAGATTGAACTAAATTGTAATAATTAATCCCTGTTAATCTTTAACATATGCTGAGTTACGATATCATAACACTGTGGACTGAGATCTAACACAGTTTGTTCATGGACACAGACAGCTGGTTCCACCCCACCGCCCCCCAAGGACCTGTAACGAAGGTCTTGAGGTTCTATTCTGCCTAATGGCCATTAGAGTGCTCCGGGCGAGTGGGCATCTGCTATCTCTACAGTGCAGAGACACAGCCAAGAGCCATGTCCTCTGCAAAATGAAATCTGAAATGTAAGATGTCTGCTGCTGCTGGTTCGCTATCTGTTTGAGTCCATTTCAAGAAGTGTTTGTGCACAGAATGATCAAAAGGTTGATCTCTTGCTCAAGGACTTTGGAGGGGCTTTCAATTTGGCAGATCAGTGTTAAACTGAGGCCAGAAAGTGAGCTGTGCACTTGAGGATTAGTTACAGACTCCTCTCCAGTTGAAAGGCCAAGAACATCATCACAGCAAAATATTGAAAACTTAGGCTGCGCATAGGAGTAGTATAATGCACAGTCAACAAGAACTGTAGAAGCACTGACATTGTGCCGTTTTGTTCAAGTAATATATTAATATGCCAAGGCAGCAATACAGTACGACCCTGACATGGCAAGAGTCATGGAACTAATGTTGACCCTGTCTAGCCTGGTGAAGTGCAGCAACTCAATGTAGCACCAATTCTACAAGTGAACAGAAGACGTCTAGAGAGGTGCTGAGCCATGCTGTCTGCATAGCCACCCACAGCTCCATGGTATTTGTAGGTGCAGGATCTTGAGGTTGAATGGACCTCTCCACCACATCCCATAAATGCTTGACTGGGCTCACGTCCGGTGAACATGCAGGCCACACCATTGGTCAGATCTGTTCAGAATGCTCCAATTCTGGACAACTTGGGCCCGATGGCAATGTTGCATCATCCTGCTGGAATGTCCCATCATTGTGCAGGTACGTTAAGTCAATGAAGGGCTGCAAATGGTCACCAAGCAGTGAAACATAGCAGGCATTGGTCAATGACGTGTTTAGACGGACTGGTGGAGCCAATCTGTGCCATTGCCATAAGAAAACACCATCACCAGTATGAAACCCCCACCAGCCTGCACAGTGCTTTGTTGACATCTGGGGTCCATGACTTCACAGCATCTACGCCACACATGAACCCTACCATCAACCTGTCACTCGCCACATGTTGGCAGCTCCTTTGAGATCCAGTTAGCAACACCATGAGCCGAGGTAAGGTGCTGTGTCCATTTCTAGCCAGGCACAGCTGTTCACAATCATTAAGCACTCATGGGCAGCCACTGTGCTGTCCATTGTGGGTGGAGATTATCATGCCTCATATGAACTCTGATAATTCACATCACCTTGCCATGAGCATGCTGGCCAGTGTTCAACCTCACTCACAAGATAACATTTCACAACTTATACAGGTGTGGGTGCTCTCAAGCCGTCCCCTGAGGTAACGCCACTTCACAATCAGTTTACATACTGCTATCCCATGATTTTTGGCATGCTAGCATGTTTACTTTGCTAGAATCAAAGACAACAAACAAATGGATTCTGTGGTTTCTTTTTGAGTGACGTTTTGATGTTATATTTATCTTCATATATGAAACACACTTGACAGTTTTTAGATCCAGCTACAATTTACCACCCACCTCTACCCACCATAGGGCCGCTGCTGACAGATTTTATGGCTAGTGGACCATTCTCAGCACAGCAATGACACCAACATGGTAGTCGGGGCTGTGCTGTTGTAAGTGAATCTCGTAGTAATGGTGCTAAGGTTTTTCTATGCGGGGCCAGATAGCATAGGCACAGTGCAAAATGTTAATGCAACTGCAATATATGTGCCTGCAGCTTATTCTCAAACTATGCCTTGCCCAGTAACTACTCACTCGTGCAGCAAAGAGTTTAAAAGAGGCAGTGAACAGGGGGCAGCCAGCCAATTAAACATGGTGGATCTATTCTGACCCTACAAAACGCTGACCTTTTAATTACAAGTGCAGTGTATGTTACAAAGGCCAGTCTTCGATCTGATGCTGATCGTTATACAGTTCAACATGTATCATTCTGAAATGTGGCATATTTCTGAGTGAAACAGAACACTCAGGCGGGAAATAATCATTTCATCAGGATATGACTGGAGTCTGAAAAGTGGACATCAAGCAGAATCTGTCGGTTTTGCAGAACAGCCAATGAAAATAAACAGTTAAGGTGCAACATGATTTACTATTTGTTGTTATTGTGATGTAACAATAGTCTCAGTGTTGGTCCGATACTATCCAAAATCACGGGATCAGCCAATAGGAAAAAAATGCTGAAATAATCCGATATGATCCATTAGCCTAAATGGAATTGCTTAACTAATATTTTACATGGATTTTGAATGTGTGATGGTGCTTAACAATCAAACATGCTGCTAAAAGTTCTGAGTGGGAATAAACTGTAAACTTTTTGAGTATGATGTTATTTTTATGGCTGGTTAAGCAAAGAGCAAATGTATTATTAACAGTTTCATCAATCAAGGGATTACTATATATATATAGATATATATAAATATATATATATACACAATGAGTTAAGAGTGGCTATGAGTGTAACCATTAGTGTAACTAGGTAACCAAGAGTAAATCAAGTAATGAGAAGTCATCTACAACAGATGGAATCACATGTATGTGTAGTTGGAAGTAAAGGTAATGGCCAGTGGAGAGAGCAAATATGCTAAAATAATTGTTGGTTATTATTGGATCACTTTTTTCCCCAGCTGTTGGGACACAGTGATGCAACCAGACATCAGAAGGCCCATTAAGGATCAAAGATTACAACAGAAACAAGAATTGTCTCTTTTGAATTATATGATGCAGTGGATCGTGTTTAAAATGACCAAGCATGTGAACTACCAAGATAAAAAGGTCCATTTTGATGGACTTCAGCTTGAATTTAACACCAATTAGGCCAGACTTCTTTTTCCTTTAGCCTCATCCAGCACCTCAGCTAGCCACTATATGTCCCTACAGACTGCAGACAGTTTCGGCGTCTTATAGCCACTTTTATTTAGATCTCACGGCATGAATTTCAATAACTTGTGCAAAGAACTGTCTTGTTGTATATCTGTGCAGGATATTATGAATGAGTGTGGTTAAATGTTAGGTTATAGGCAGTCAGCTGTATTTTCAGCATCGCTGTTAAAGGTTATCAGTATATCAGAGTCTAGCTCCGATAATATAGTACATCACAGTGTATAATGTAAAGGGTTCCTACTGTAGCAAAGATGACAAATAATAAGAGGTTGAAGCTGCAGCTGAACCTAAAATGAAGCCTTTGATTAAAGTAAAACTGCAGGCTCTATTCAAACACCACAGTCTTCAGCCTCACCGCTAATTGGTGCAGGAATTATGACACTGCGGCAATTGCGAATGCTTGATAGACCGGATCATCTGACGCTAGCTGCAGGGGAAGGCTCCTCTGCAGGGTGCTACTGCTACTGCTGTTGCCTTAATCCCATAATCTCTTTTGCTTTTGCAACTTTGACAATGTTAGTTCACTCTTTTGATCGCAATTAATCGAAATTACATGGCAGTAATTATGCACCTATGTTAAGGGTACAGCATGGTTTAAACAAGTTTTCTTTCCTTGCTTTTCACATGCAAAGCACCTCGTGGACCTGGGTGTAACTCACTCACTCATGTTCGACAAGACTGCCCGCAAGGGGGACCCTTAAGGAGAATTCCCAGCAGGCCGCTGAGAGAGTAAGAAAGGTGAGAAATACATGGTCATTTTAAATCTAGTGCGATATAAAATGAATGGAGAGCACAAACAGCATGCGCTGGGCTAATATTGGGGTGTACATGTCTGGACATGTTGGTAGCCCCACTGCAATCTCTGGGTGTAGCTAATGTGCAAGCAGGCAATTGCTGGCACCCCCAGAGCAAGGCATGACAATTGGAAAAGATGTGAAGGCTTGCAAGAGAGCGACAGAGATGACTTCCAAAAAGGGGCGTGTGGGGGAGGCGGAGTTACGTTATATAGGTGCAAGGTCCAAATATTTGGATATTAGCCAACTAAGTCTACTTCTACACTATGGCTTCAGATCTGTAGCTCATGTATTTTAATTACATAAACCGTGTTTACTGTGTTTTCAAAAATTTGCATGCACTTTTTTCTCATGAAACTTCTGTGCATCCATGGGCTCCACAGTAAAGGATTTGCCTGCTTGCATCATGTTTTATGTTTTGAAAGAATCAAGCTACTTCTAACTATACTCAGGGATGCATTGATATAACTGAGCTTCAATGTGCATGCTGTTTTAAAGCCATCTAAATGCTGGAAGGCGAGGAGGTGACAATAAAATACATCTGCATTTTATAATGTGATCTGCTATGCACTGCATCTATGACCAGACACTTTATTCAGTACACATCTGTTGGATATCAATGTTTATATGAAAGCACTACAGTGTATAAGTTAACCATTTGGTTCCAGGAACAGGATCTGAGTCCTGGGAAAGGGTTATCATCAGGGGTAATATAGCTAAAGGTTAAATACCTTTAAGGCTATGTTGACTATCTGGTAACAACATTATTGTCTTAAGGGGGTCGGCGGTGAAACGGGCTATAAAAACTGTGTGTCCAGATACTGCAAATGCCTTGAAATAAACAATTCCAAATCCAGCCTGTCTTCTGGTTCTACCGTTCTGTGCAAGACAGAAAGAAACAACTTCACCTTGCGTGGTAGTAACAATGGTAGTAACTTCAGGTTCCTGCAGATGGTGCTGCACAAGAAGGATGGGGTTATAAATACCTGCAGGGTGTTCGACGGGATTCACAGACTAAGGAGAGGGGGTACAGTGCAGTGAACGTCTGGTTTGATGTGTGGAAAATGGGTTCAAAGCAGATGTTAATGATTGGCTAAAAGGAGTGATTGAATTTGGGTGTGCCAAAGGCCAATACAATACATGTACATCTGATCCAGGGTCTTTAAATAGTGTTATGCTGATTAAAAACATTCTTTGTGGACATATTCAAGGCTTATGCCTAAACCTTGGAGGGGCAGTCATGGGCTGGAGGTTAGGGAACCAGCTGAAGGGTCGCTGGTTCGATTCCCTGAACCAACAGTGCCCTTAAGCTGTGAACTTAAGTGCCCTTCAGCAAGGCATCTAACCCCCATCTGCTCTCTGGGTGCTGTGGATAGTGCTACCCACCACACCAGGCACGGAGGCTCACTGTCCCCTTGTTTGTGTGTGTTTGTGTGTGTGTTTCTCTTCACGGATGGGATAAATGTGGTAGACAAAGTCCTCTGTGCACAAACACAATTGGCAAGCGGTCATAAATTCTAATTCTTGAACCACTCGGTCTGCTGCTATTCTCTTAGTAACACATATCTCAGTGCCTGGTTGTAAAATGGTGGAGGAAAAACAATGTAAAACCAGTTGTGGCTAGTTGCTCAAATGTTCAATCAAACCAATCGGTAGGAATACATAACCAGCCACAAATGTAATATCACTACATACTTTTTGTGCAATCCTCTCCATTTTGCACGGCCTTCCCTCCAATCTTTAGACTCAAGTGCTTGTTTTATATACATCTGGGCGTCTGGCCCACTGTGGTGGTCATCCTTCATCTGTGGTCAGTTTCTTATCACAAGACCTTTGTATGCTGGATATTTCTGTGGGTGGATGATTCCACATCTACTATTAGCTCAACACATACCATGCTAGTGTCACTGCTAAGCTGAGAATAGTCCACCACCCAAGTAATATCTGGTCAGCAGTGGTCCTACAGTGGTCTCTTTCCATTGATGTATGGGGTAGAGAATAGCTGAGAAATTGCAGTTGATAAATGAACCATGACTGTAGAGACCATAAACTGGCAGCTCAGTGTGTTTGATGCAATTATTCTTGGTGATTCTGTGAAATGAATTTCTCCATAAAGCTCATCAAACAGCAAACTCACTCAAACACACTGATAAACCAAAAGCAAGATTCACCCCAGGTGTCAAAGAGGCGGGACTTCCTGCATCGGTAAGTGACTTCTTGCTGGCAGCGCTCCGAGGAGGCCACCAGGGAGCGGAGGTGATAGGGCGAAATGGAGTAGTTGAAGATGAGAACGTAGGGGCTTCTGGGAGTGGACCCTTGAACCCTAACAGGCTGCAGGTGATCATGGCCTACCACGGTCCAAACTTTGTCCTCTGTGAAAAAAACAACATTGACAAACATAGAAGACGTTAAAACCCAGAAGCGCATGCTGCAATCCCCATCATTTGCGGCACCCTCCTGTTCGCTCCCCGCGAGCCTCTCAAACCAGCCTTCGATTGCCCAGATGTGCCCATGAATGAGAAAAGCAGATTAGCAGTGTGATGGAGTGAGATGCAAATACCTGATGAATATTAAGAGGGGAACAGAAGGTCATTCATTCAGGGCTTGTGAAACGGAGAGAGTTAGGGAGTCCGCACTTACTCCCTCTCTCTATGCAAATTAAAATCCCCCCATGTGTGATGGACAAAAGTGCCTGTTTGCTGAGCCTTGAAGAATTAGCATGGCTAACAGCTCCTGTAATTGGGGTCAGTCTGAAACAATCTTCTTGCCAGTGCTTGTCGGCAAATGCTAAGAGAAAATGTCTATTTGTATTAGGGTTAGTTAGCATTCGCAGCTTAGCATGGCTAGCTGCTGAGCAACCAGAACAGCAAAGCTAGTAGAATAGCCCTTAGCAAAGCAAAACCACCCCATCCATGCTAACTTGCTGAGTGTGTGGTAGCGGCAAGCGAGCAGCCTTGCTGTGCTTACTGCTTTCAATTCTCTCCTAGTGAACTGCAGTACCCTCACAGTTATGGCAGGCCTCTGGTGAAACAAAGAATAATGGAGCAGTCTCGTCAGGCCAAGCTACCAGCCTCAGTGGGCTGATACGCTCTCTGATTTTCTCCTTCTTCCACCTACATTCCTCCCTGCTGCTGACATAATGGACCTCTCGTCTCCTGTGAGACGACACACTGTATTACAGCCTCATCCCAGAGACAAATCAGCCCTGTATGTGATGGGAGAGGCTGAGGGGGATGTCAAAAGGTAAAAACCAAGACTGGTGAAATCGGTAATGAGCCTTGACAGAGGAGGTTGAAAAGCAAGGCTGTCCCAGCACTGCAGGATGCACAGCACACTTTTCACAGGAGAGGTCAAATACAGTTTTATCTGCGTTGCAGTTGTGTGTTTTTTTAGATCCTGATTTACTATCCCTGGCTGGCTGCCCATCTCTGTACACAAGATGAGGCAGATTTGCATTTTCTGATGTTCTAAAAACAGTTCAAACACATTTATTCATTCATTCATCTTCTGAGCTGCTTATCCTTCTGGGTCACAGGGGGTGCGGGAGCCTATCCCAGCGCTCATTGGGTAGAAGGTAGGAAACACCCTGCCACATGTCAACACTTAAGGAACCTGTATTTCTAAAGCTCAATTCAGATGGGATTAGTTTTACATGGGCAGGTGGGTTAAAGTAGTTTTACTCCAGGACATCTGTAAAGTCTATGAGTGATTTGGACAGGATAAGGAATTTTGGGATAAATGACTGAGATGGTAGTGGCTACTTGATTTATGCACTGCCGGTAGTTTAAAAAGCCATTAGCAGCCTACATGTTCATGACATGTACGTTGGCTATAGGCTACACTACAGAGTGACTTACTTGAAGATGCCAGAAGCGTCACACCTCTATTGAGGCCTTTGGCTCATCTTCTGGATTTTGAGAGTACAATACCTGAGGTTTGCCACAGACTTGAAAGACTCAAGGTATCTGTGCAATGCACAATGAAGCTAAATGCCTCCTCAGGCGCCTCCATACTTAAAAAGCAAAATATTTATTTTCTACAGGACATGACTGACTATTTACCTACACATCAGTGCTGGAGCCTACCCCAATGCTTACTGGGTGGAAGGCAGGAAACAGCTTGGACAGGTCACCAGTTCATCACAGGGCAAACACACAGACACAAACATTCTCTCTCTCTTTCTTTCTCTCTCTCTCTCTCTCTCTCTCTCTCTCACACACACACACACACACACACACAAACATACACATTCTATTTGGCATCTTCATTGGAGCACCATCTTTGGACTGTGGGAGGAAATCGAAGCACCCAAAGGACACCCATGCAGACATGGGGAGAAGTCCCCAATAAAAGGTTACCTGACTGAGGAATCGAACCCAGGCCCTTTTTGCTCTCTCTCCCATAGAGTCCTGTTCATTTTCACCCCTGCTCAAACCCTGTTGTTTCCTTTAACCTACAGCCACCATGTACTCACTCAGGGCAGATCACCAAACTCTAGCAGGAACTGGGAACCATTTAAGCTGAGCAACCATTCCACGGTTCCTTCAGGAAATGCACTTTTCTAGTTGTCAGTGATTTTAGTAAGCCATATTGTTTCGCTGTCCTGGCAGATTTTGCTTATTTTAAGAAGCATTGTTAAAACTAGCCTGTTATCTGCCAGTATAGTGAGACAACTTGGCTTACTAAAAATGTTTTAAACAAGTACAAAAATATAGAAATAAGTAAAAAGCATGTAATATCTTGTAATAATCTTTTAATAGTAATTATCTTGTAATAAGCTTGTAATAAGCTTGTAATAAGCTTACAACAATCTCAAAATGAGAAAGACATGTGAACTAGAGATAATATAATTGTGTTTGCCAATATATCATTTGCTGTCCAGCTGTAGATTAGGTCTTGCTGAAATATATCAACCATTCTGCGAAACCTGGATAACGTTAATATGTTTTGTGCTAGTTGTATATTACGTTAGCTGCGCTTGTTGTAGTCTAAAGTATAACTAACACCGAGGGATGCTTCTTTGTGAGTGGGTGCTGATATGTATGTAGCCTCTTTGTGATATACACAGTGATGTTGTTTAGAATGATTTTTTATTCAATTTCAATTTATATTTTTTATAATGTGCACACACTGCTGACTCTGTTCCTTCCTTCTGGATGAACACTATGCAAATTAACTAAGCGCTGACCAATCAGATCTATGAGGTAACAGAGCTTTGTCAAAGCTGTGTGGGTGGGACAACCCGCATCAGTCTAGTGACTGCTGAGGCTACAGCTTATGCAAGTGCTGGCCAAGGAACTGGAAAGATTTTCGCAGGGCATCCTCTGTACAGATTATTGTGTGCCCACAAGAGCCAGATTAACCTACTTGGAAAGAAAACACAGATTTATGTTCCTTGGGGCTTTAAACAATCCTGATATTCTAAGTACCCCACCCCATGACTTCCTGGGGCCCTGCTAATGCCTTGAAGGAATGGCTCAGCAAACAATCAAACGAACATGATTTATCCCCTAATCTTTATTGCAGTCAATCAGCCAAGCCATGTTTGGTATTGGAAGGTTGCTTCTTTAGTTTACAACAGGAGATTTTAGACTACATGGCTAACAAACACTGTCACCAAACTTATCTCTAAAAATACATGCACAAAAACACCTTTCAACTCGCTCAAAACACATCCAGATCCTCATTTGCTACTTTGCTAAGTAGCTATTTGCTACTTTTACCCCAGCACAATATGTAGTTCATTGAGGGCAAGATGACCAAAGACTTAAATGTGGAAGAGAAATTCCTCTGTGTGCAAGCACAATTGGCAAATGGTTCTAAATTCTATTTCTGTAAAATTAGGCAAAACGTTAGCTAACAGTAGCCGACTGTCAGTGTCTGTCAGCTGGTCATCAGGTCTCTATGAACGGCCCAACTAAGTTTGCTTCACTAAATGCTTAGCTGACAGGAGCTGTTCAGATCACAAATGCCTTTATGGCTTGCTGACATGTCCTATGAAGTTTGCTCAACGGACTTACTCATCTTTGGTTTTGTTGTTTGTTGAGTCTCTCTCTCCTGTCTGCCCTCTCCTTATTTGACAGTATCAGTATATTAGTGATGTAACGTTCTTTTTGAAAAAGGTTCTTTGGTAAGAATGAAGAGACTTGAGTCGTACTTGAGAGACATTCTTTATATCATTATCACCAAATTACACTGCCTGCCATAAATCCACTCCACCGCCCAACACTGAGAACTAGCCACAAGAGATAGGCATTATTACAAAAAGTTACTTAAAGGTACACTGAGTAGGATTTGCTGTTTAAACACACTAATCAACATCAACCCCTCCAGCTCATCTTCATCTTTTCTGCGGCTGTTGCTTTATGCCTTGAAGAGTGTTTTCTGTTGCTTTCTGCCCCGTATTTGTGTGCACTGTCTCTCTATAATGATGTTAGACTTAAATGTATCTATATTCACCCAGTGCTTCTACACTGTTAGACTGGGGTGCCCTTAAAATGGAGCCTAAAAGGGCTTGATTAGAGGCATTTAAAGGTGCAATATGTAAGATTTGTAGTTTTACAAATTTCAAAATGAACCAATATTATTAACAGAACATGTAGAGAGAGCATGTCAAAGACGTCTATGTATCGTGTTGTAGGGATATCTAGTTAAGTTAGCATGCTAACCAGCTAGGCCCAGCTTGCCCTGTTCTGTAATACTTTGTATATAGTGAGTCAGGTGAGGCAGCCAATGAAAGAAAGAACTAACACTGCCATTTCTTTTCACTGCTGGAGATGCTCTTGGTAAGTAAAGAGGTTTGATGCTGAATATACCACGTTTCTTCTAGACTGGTAAAGACTGGCGAGAGACCAGGAGGGACTGTGAATGTTCTTATACATTACGACAGGGCTAGACACAACTTTCCAGTGATATGTTGCCTCTATTTGTTTGGAGTATGAATTTTGACAGGTTGAGCCATCTTACAGATTGCTCCTTTGAACAGTCATTTTTGGGAATATGATATTAGAAGATATCAGAATTTCTTAGCTTTATAGAACTTTTAATGAAAAGGTTCTACACCAGTTTAAGTATTTTTTTGTTCCCAGAACTGTGTGCTCGAGCCAAGAACTGTTAATTGCAGAGAGAAGTAGGAATGGTTATTTATAAGAGTGTATTCTCCTCTCTACACTGGAAAGGGCAAGTTCTCTCAATCCATGCATACAAAATCCAGTTTAATGCAGCCCCACTTACACTCATCCGGCGCTCTTTAGCAGCTGATTTGCTGATTCAGGACTGTTCGAGTGGAGCTTGCTGAGCTACCCAGAGATGTGAAGACATGCTGAACTGAGTTAATGAGATGTGTGATTCTCCACGGCAGTTTCAAAGACCTGCTGGGGACACAGCTGTCCATGCACTCCACTCCCAGGCTCGTAAAAGCGAACCGATTTCTGAGTTTAAGCAATCCAATCATACAAAGGGGCCATCAGCATGCAGTGACTAGGAATTTGGGCTGGCCCCAATAATTGGAGTACCCCACTATCTATTTATTATTTTGGTGTCCATTTCATCAATTAGTATTCGGAAGCTTTGGCTTTTGTTAACCGCTTATATTCCACCGGAATTCTAAAACATTAAAATAATTGGTTTCACTGGATCAGTGGAAAAGAAAACAGAAGATGGTTTATTGAGCTTTGAGAAGGATTTCACCCTGATTGACTACATGCAGGGTTGGTCATTTTTACTTGTGAGTTTTCAGCAAGCTAACGGTTTTGTAGCCAGCTGGCTTAACCTGCCCACTAGTGCTAAAAGCTGTTTAAATGGCTGTTTTCCGAGTTTGGACTGTGGCTTCAACATATGGTGGAAGTATGAGGAAAGACTGATTGAGGGAAGGAAGAGAACTTTGAGAAGTTGGGCTTCTGCCTAGAACTAGAAAGCCGTACCAACCATTCTTGTAACTGTTGTAGGGCTGCTATGGCACTGAGGAATGGGGAAGAGATTGGCTGCTGGGACACTTGGGCTACAGTAAATCATAAGCAGTACAGACAGTGGGGAATAATAACCAAATAACCAGAATAATACTTTAACAGAAAAAACATTAGCATGCAAATAATTTAAAATATACTCATCATTAAAAGAGCAGTTGCACCAAAAAGGAATCAACCATGACGCAGGACTACATCCATGCAGACCATTACAATGACTGCCCTTAACACCACGTCAACGTCACCACAGACTGCAATGGTGTCATGTCAGACTGTCATGGAGTGGCTCAGAATGGCAGCGGGTCATCTTCAGTGACGAGTCCTGCTTTTGTCTTGGTGGAGACAACCAACAAATCCGTGTGTGGAGGCACCGCAGTCAGCACCAAGATGAACGGTTTGTTGTCACGTGTCACACATCCAGAAGGCCTGGTGTCACTCCATCTCCACCCCTACCACAAAATCTGCAGGAACTGTGTGAGAATATTCTAGCTGCATGGGATGGATTATCACAGGACACCATTAGGAACCTCTACAACTCCATGCCGAGATGTCTGGCATGTTGGGTTAGCAAACATGGCGGCCCGATGCCATACTGAGAGACCGTACTTCTGTATTCGTAGCTCAATAAATATTACCCATATCAGTCTAAATCAATCATCATTTATTGTTCCTGGTGACCTTTATCTTCCTTCCCAATAGCATTGCAATCCCACACTTCCTTCTGGGTACAACTGTTCTTTTGATGATGAGTGTATCATTTAATCAGTTTAATAACTGTGGTTGGGCTGAGGAACAGGGGAGAGATGGGGTGGTGGTGGGGACCGTGAAACCTTCATCATGGGAAATGGACTCTATATATATATATATATTTATACACATATTCTTGTAACTGCACTGGAGAAGGAGCCTGACCGTGTTTCGTTATACTGTGCAACCCTGTACTGGTATAATGACAATAAAGTTGAATTGAATTGAATTGAATTGAATTGGAAGGTAGGAATGGAAATGTATTTGATGTTTTACACATGGTTCTCCCCTCGATGAGCTTGTCATGCTTCCAAGTAGGATACAACTGTAAAGGCTACTTAAACATGAAGCCTTAACAAACACAGAATGGATTCAGTAGTCAAGCTTATATTAAAACTGGGATGCTTTTTGAATTGCTTTGTTTAACGGTTCTTTTAAACGAGTTTCACAGCGTAGGACATGTGGGTTAATAATGTTCAAACAAAATAATTAATCATAAAAGCAGAAAACGTGTCAATGCCCTAATGATGAATGTGATATTAGGCTACAAAAATAATTCCCTTAGCTACAAGATGAATGTTGCAACACTCCCTCTACTGATTTTCCAAGTCACCTCTTTTTTTTTTTGAAAGACTGGAACAAGATGTATTAGTGAAAGTTATTAAAATGGCAAACAATGTTTACCACATTGTTTGGGATGTAGTTGCCTGTTGTTTGACATACAGGTGAACAAACTCAGCATGTCTCCAGTCACGTTTTTAGTCACCACAGAGTTGATAGACAGAGACAAACACAGATAGCAGGTGAGCTAAACAGTTCTCATCAATCCCGAATGAGTTTTACCCATGCCTTTCAGTTATTTCTCTCACGGTGGAATTGACTTTGACTATCTATTCAGTAAACCAGCTAAATTAACTATGAAAACACATTGCTAAACAAAGATAACGAAAGACTGTATATTAATGCTGCTTTCTTAGTAAGCAAAATCCACTGAGTCTTCTCACCTGCCACAGCTTTATATCCAGGGGTGGGAATGGGCAGGAAAGTCATTCCTGAAAACTGTTACTTCAACCCTGTAAATACCCCCAATAACTGCCCATATCACTTAATGCACACTATATCAAAGAAAGTGTTGAAGATCATATGAATCTGGCTAGCTGTATGCCTTACCTGCCAGGGTACAGTTCACTTGGGTGTGCTCGAGTGGACCACTACCATCAGGATCAACCGTGAAGACTCCCGAAGGGCTTCCTGTTTTCCTGTAGGCCTCACATGATCGCTCGTATATTGCTGTGAAAAGCCAAGAATAGAAGAGAATGAGAAGTAAACTACAACAATTCAGTGGAAGCACTATGATGGCTTGGAAAATGGGGTCATTTTGGCCCATGCTATTGCCTGGCTTGCTGAAGGCTTGCCCTTTAGGTGATAACAGCACAAATAAGGTTTTCACAACAGCATTGTTTCCATCCCGGTTGAGCATGCAATGAAGCAAAACAAGATTCTGAGCACAAGTCTAAGCTGTTCTATTACATAAATAAGACAAATAGCTTCAATAGAGCATGTTAGCATGCAACCTGAATATGGCCAAACACATACATATTCTTGTGTGGATGAGCAACAAACAATCTTTGTGCAGCAATCTATTTAGCCAGCAGTGGTAATTACTATTTGTATGGATCTGTTTGTCATGAGAGGACAGCTCTCTGTGTAGTGAGATGGCTAATTTACTGCACACACTGGCTGCCAGAGTCGATATTGCATGGCAGGTTTGGTAAGCTGTGATATTTCTCTCTCTCTCTCTCTCAGTCATTCGATGTAACAAGTGTAACAGATGGACTGCGTCGTGCCTCTTCCCTCAAGGGGACGAGTGGTCAGAGACATATGATAAGAACGAGCATGTGGTGGTGAAATAAAGTGCACAAACTGTTCTAAATATTTTGCTGATAAGAACACGTCAGTGCAACGTTAAGCTGGTCTGACTGTACTGAAATAGACCCTTCGGATGGTGAACATACAGGTTCTCTGAGTAAGATGAATGACAAATTCCACTCACTGTTAAATCTGCCAGTTCTGCGGCTCAAAAGCGGTCACACAACGTTTCGGTAGGTGGCTACAATCTTGCTGCAGCAAACAAAATTTCACACTCGTGGATGAATCTGGGGCCAGTAAATGAGATTCTTTTGCTCCGCTGGGTGTGCAGTGTGACAGGGTCAAGGTCGGATGATTAAGTAGCCCTGAAAGCTTTCCAGCAGGAGAAACTGCACATTGTTTGTGGAGTGTGACAGTGCAATAGCCTGTGGATGTTCTTTTTAATGCCGAGCTGGAGAAGTCGTGTGCAGTGCACGCTGAAGTAATGCAGCCATTTGTAAATGTGTACATCATGCACACAGTTATCAATACATGTTATTATGTCAGCTGGAACACTGTACTGATGTTATATACACAGAGTTGCCTGTTTATTAGTTAGACCTACCTTGTGATTTGGTTGATGGAATCATTTCTGGACGTTTTTTGTTATCCTTTCTTTTCACCTGAAACTTGCACTGTGTGGGCTAAACACACATGACTAGCACACGTCTATTGGCCAAAGTCACAATATAAAATGACCATGATTTTCTCTCTAATTGACAAAACTGCTGTTCGAAAATCGGCTAAGGGCCCATATCCATTTCTTGCATTGCATTTTTTTCCTTTATGGTCCACTCATATGTGTGGTATCATTTATCAAAAATAGTCAGTAACACTTTACTTCAAGGGTGTCTACATAAAATTAAATCAGTATTCATAAAGTGTACATGTTTTACATTATATTAATAGGGAGTGGTGGTTGGTATGGCACTATAGATAACAGGGTAGATAACACCACTACCTGCCACTAGGCAACCACCACATGTGACTCCTAACACTACGTTGGCCTACCTGTAATATGATTAACCCTGTAAGTCGCTCTGGATAAGAGCCTTTAAATGTAAATGAGTACTGTGTCATTTTAGTGACAGACATTTTTCAAAGTAAAAGTGTTCATTATTTTTTATTATTAATTTCTGGACAGGCAAAATACTGTAAAAATGATCCGGCTTTACCACATGCTTTGACACTTTTTGTCTAGACTTTCAACTCATTTTTAATCATTTTTTTCCCTAAGCATTTTGCACTTTGCTATTCTGCTATGTTATTACGTTTACTAAGTTATTAAGTTAGCACAAATATACCTGTGCGTTTCCCAATACTATGAGTGAGGAAGAACATCTTTAAACCTTTAAGTATGGCCTTTTAACTCAACAGTGTATGGGCTGTTGATAAGTTGAAAATGTCCAAAGCGCACTTTCTGTCCACTTTGTGTCCAAAGGGGTAAAGCCAGATAAGTTTTATTTTGGCTTTCCAGAAATGAGGCATTTTGCTGAAAATAACAGTTTGTCAAAATTGTAAAGGTCTTTTATTTTGAAAAATGTCTCTCAGTAAAATGATATAGTACTCCATATTAATATCATGTAATACATGTATGCTTTATGAATGTTAATTTACACATTCATGTATATCTTATGAAGTGTTTACATAAGACGTTATGAATGTGTTATGTAAACACCCTTCAAGTAAATTGTTACCAAATAGTCACAATTCCTTTTTTACCATTATTTCAATCTCCTTTTATCCTTCAGAATACAGCAGGCTGTTATTTCCCCAAATGTCTGTATTATTCAATCATTAATATGTAAAGAAAGTCATTCAGAGTGACTTGATGTGAGATGGTTCATTGAAGATTACAGACTCTGATTTCTTTACAGTGGTGGTGATGGGAACCAGGGGTCACAATGCCTACAACAAAATATAGCCATTTTCTTTACTATCCAAAACCACTAGTGAACCTCCACGAGTTTCTGTATGTAAACTAGACTAGATATTTTAGGGACTATTTTGCCTCACAACACCCTCCAGGTACCCCTGACTTGACCCTAAAAAAAGTTCATTTTAGGCCAAATCCATCCCTCAAAACTGTCCTAAAACAATATCTCAGGCATCAGGCAGCAAATCCATAACCATATGTATGTAGAACCTTCCTGTGAGGGAACATTCAGAAGACAGCTCCCACTGGTTCCCTATCACCACCACTGTGAACTATTCCGATTACATTTCACACCAAACCACTCTAAACAACATCTTACATCTTAAAGATTGCATTATCAGTGGAATTCCCCTTGACATGAGTGAAATGAGATGTGTCGTGCTTGACTGTCCTGTCCTGTATTGTGCCTCAAAAAGCAGTCAGAGCTGAAACACTCCTGATAACCTTAATATGAATGGGTGGGGCTAAACTGGTATAGGCTGAATATGTTGATACATATTGTCTCTGTCCATAGGAAAACATTGATTTTTACTTTTATGCATCATTTGAGCACAGCAGCTGCCGTTTACATAGTGTGGAAATGCTGTCCATGCTGACTAGACCAACAGAAATGGCTCAAAACAGCTTGGTAAAAGGTCTGGTTCCATTGACTTACATTAAAGCTAAATGAGGTTTTTGCCCTCTCCTGTGTTCAGACACTGAACTCAAAACAGGCTGTTTTTGCTACAAAGTGTCCATATATGGTCTGTGTGGACTGGGGTGGGGGGTGAATAATACATTGTTAACCATTATACTACATTTACATTACATTTTGGTAGGCTAAACCATCATTTGCTTATTCAAATGGCATAAATCAAATTCAGGTCTACACTGAAATTAGTAGGCAACTGGTTATTTAGCATAATGAGTCATGCCACACATTATTAATGCCATAAAACTACAGCTCAGATGTATGTTTGCAGCAAAATTGGCATTCCTAAATCCTATTGCATTCCTATGTATACTTACAATGACTCACCATTTTATCAGGCACATTTACCATGCAGGTGAACTTTGTAGGTTTCCAATTATTCACTGTAGCCCATCTGCTGCAATGAACAATTTATCAGCCCATGTCTACCTCCTATTTATCTATCTGCACATTCATCATTGATCAGTTTCGGACCACAGGACTGCTGCTGTTATTTATTTACTGCCATTATTATTTATGTGGTGGAGCATTTTCAGTGCGGTAGTGACACTCATATGGTGGTGTTGATTGAGCTGAGAGGCGTTTTTTACCCCCTTCCCTTTTCACCCATCATTGCTCGCTAGCAGCTCGACACAAAGAGACAAAAACGTCCTAGTCATCTAATAACAATAATAATTGTATTTCATCATATTAAATTAATATTCTCCAAGTTGATTTCCTTCCAACCAGGATGGTGCAGAAAGATGGTACAGAATGACTAACACAAATTGTGCATGGAAAAAGATGAGTTACAGTCTCTAATTTTAAACTCACTAGGTGGGTGGATCTACACAGTGGTCACAGTGACCACACTGTGTAAAACCCAGCTACGCTTCTGTGCTTGATACACTCATACCAGCACTATGCACACTAACATGCCAGTACCATGTCAGTGTACATCAGTGCACATCCACTGCACAAAGACATATCCAGCCAGTGGTGGTCTTATGGTAGACCCTTTACATTGGGTAGAGGGTGACTGACAATTTGTGCAGCAACGAGTGAGCTAAAGGGAGTAATTATAAGCCTGTGAAATATTAAATATCTGACTGAGGTAAGTTTAATGCATTCAGTGCAGACTCACCTTTGCCAGGTACTAAGTGTATACACTATTGAATGAATAATTACCTACCGAACATCTCTAGACTTGCAAATGGCATGAATTCTGTTATCGCATGCATGTAACGTTCAGTTTACCTGCAGAAAATCCAAGTTTCAAAGTTTCAGACTCACTGTTATGGCAGGTAGCTCCTGTGTAGCCTGTTCCTGAGCAGTTACAGTGGAAATTGTCCCATGACTGGTAGCAGACTCCGCCATGTTCACAGAAATTGGGAACACACCTGGCCAGAGAAACATACTGAATGTGAGATGTTCATATACTGATATGAGACCTCGCTGTTAATTAATGATGAATACCAAGTGACCATTGATCATTGGCTCTTTAGCCTGTCTAACCCAAATCTCACAATAAGACCATGAGGGATCATGTGAACTGGTCATCCACTGTATCTTCAAAAGTATCCAGACATTCTTTCTGATTAGTGACCGGCTTCTTTATTAATACTAAACCGTTTAAACCGTTAAAAAGTTAAACTGCTACAAAAAACTGTTTAGCAACCTCATCAACAGAAAACAAGCTAGCACTGCATGCACTTCACTGTCATTGCATTTAGTAAAACAATGTCTTTTTCCAACCAACATGCATTATTCCTCTTATGCGAGTTGATGAAGAGATGCAAGTATCAGGATGGATATGACGAATTAGTCTATCTACAACATGACACTTGAAACACATGCACACTGTAGCACAATCCACTATATGTTTAAACGAATCTGGTTAGTTGCTTGAATATTGCTGCTGTCGGAACAACAACCTCATATCTCATACTGAAGTGACATACTGAAGCAGATCATGATCCCCTCCCTTCGGAAAAAACTGGGCCGCAGGGCAGTAATCTTCAGTGTTGTCCCATGAAAAGATATAATAAAATATTTATAAAAATGTGAGGGGTGTACTCACTTTTGTGAGATACTGTAGGCCACATCAATGTTCAGACACTCTTGCATCAAAGAACAGTTGGGCCAGATTTGGTGGATGCCTTCCCTGGCGCAATTCTAAGGAGAATTTCCTGCAGACTGGGATTTTTGCCACTACTGGTCGACCTGGATGACCATACGCTTCCATACACCTGCAGATTCAGCTACTTCCTTCACACTATGGTCTTTGGCATGCCCAAATACCCAAACCACTCTTTTTAGCCAATCATTAACATCTGCTTTGGAGCCATTTTCCACACATGGAACGAACACCTCTTCTCAATCTATAAATCCTGTCACTCACACACCTGCAGGTAGTTATAGCACCAGCATCCTCATGGAGCGACATCTGCAGGAGCCTGAAGTTACTACCACCTTAAACACGCAAAGTGAATCATTTTTTGTCCAATGAGCTTATTACAGTTAATATTTATATGCAATCATAGTTACATGCTATCATAGTTAATAGTTACAGCTGTCCAAAGTTTCAGATTCAGGTTCTGATGTCAGGAATGTCACGACCAAAAAACAACCTTCATTGTTAATATCCATTGATACTGCTCTTTTCGTCAACATTGGTTATTATTGGCCTAACAGTATATATGGGTCCTGACCTGTCTCGAATGCTGCAGATATCGAAGCTGAGCTGGCTGAAGTTTGCCGGTCTGTCCTGCTGAATCCTGCCGAGGTTGACAGGCTGGTTGTTGATGAAGATCAGACGAAGGCATCCCTGATATCCTGCTTGAGGTTTTTCACACAGCCCCTCAAAACCAAGGTCATTCTGCAATGCAGGGCAGCCTAGAACAAGACAGCACTAACATTTAAGTCCTTAAGCAAGAATTAAAAAAGCACAGCTAATAAATAAATCCTGTCCTGGAAAAATAACATTCACACACAAAGCAGCTTATTTGATTATTAGCAGAATTGCATTGTCTTCAATTTGGATAGCGCACTGAGGGATTTAGGGCTTTCGGGTTGAGACACTGGAAGTTGGAGAAAGATTACAGCAAATAGCTTCAAGATATTTACAACAGTCATAACTGCAATCCTTAATAAGGAGCGGTTTTAGACACTGAGTGGATTGCATTCTGTTCGGAATTTACCAAGAAAATAGCTAAATTAAAAGAACCAGAACTTCCTGGAACCCAGAAAGAGGCTGCTAGGAACCATTAATGTCTGATAAAAAAGCAGGTGAACATGGAGTGATTATTTGGTTATTTCCCTTTTTGGCCCTTTCCATCTAATTTTACAACTTGAGTGGACAAACTTTAGACTTTAAGGGCTCTTCATGGTGCAGTTCTGAGATGAGTAGTAACTACTGTTGTTTCCAGCAGCCAAAAGTTTGAGCCAAGTTAGTTTTACATGGGGAGGTGGAGTCAGGGGATATTACTATGGGGCTTCTGTAAAATTAATAACTAGTGCTTGGCATAATTGATGGTAGAGATGGGAGGGGCTACTCATAGAGATGGTAGAGATGGGAGTAGCTACTGGTAGAGATGGGAGGGGCTACTCGTAGAGATGGTAGAGATGGGAGTGGCTACTGGTAGAGATGGGAGGGGCTACTCAGAGATGGTAGAGGTGGGACTGGCTACTCATAGAGAAGGTAGAGATGGGAGTGGCTACTCGTAGAGATGGTAGAGATGGGAGTGGCTACTGGTAGAGAAGGTAGAGATGGGAGTGGCTACTCATAGAGATGGTAGAGATGGGAGTGGCTACTTGTACCTCCAAAAGTTTGAAAATTAGAAGCTATATGTTCGCAACACATATGTAGGCTGTAGGCTACGCTACACAATGGCTTAGCCAAAGCTGCCAGAAGTGTCGCACCTGTGAGGAGGCCTTTGGCTCTTCTGGCTCTTCTTTGGCTCTTCTTCTGGTTTACCACAAATTTGAAGGACCTGAGGTATCTGTGTCATACACAATGAAACTAATGCCTCCTTAAGCACCTCCGTACTTGAGAAAAACTGGCAAAAGTGTCTAGTCCCTGATTTTGTGTCAAGTAATTGCACGGAAAGAAACTACATTGCATCAGCACAGTTTTTCTTTATGTTGACTTGTTTTAGACATGACTGTGTACATGTACTAATCTGTATGCATTTGCAACCACTTGACACATTTTCTTTCAGTGTAGTGCACTAATTGTGGAGCGTGAGTGTTTTTCAGCTATGCTATGCACTGTTGGTCTGTAGGAGCCAGTATTTAAATTTCTATGTAGTTCACTATGTGAGGAGCAGGGAGCTGTTCAGACCCAGTTTTTGCATTAAACAGTGCTATGTTTCCATATGTTCAGTATTATACCACAAAAGTTTAAAACATCTATGAAATTATAGCAATATACAGTAATGGGCGAACAAACGCTCATCTCATCTCATTCAACAGTCTATGGCTGCTTGGTCATGATACCATGTGCTTTGCTGGTTATTGTTAATATACACACACAAATAGTTACACCCAGAAGGAACTGTTGGATTGCCAGGCATCTCAGCATGCAGTTGTAGAGGTTCCTAATGGTGTCCTATGATAATCCATCCCATGCAGCTTGAATATTCTCACACAGTTCCTGCAGATGTTGCAGTAGGGGTGGAGGTAGAGTGGAACCAGACCTTCTGGACATGTGTGATGTGTGACAACAAACCATTTATCTTGCTGCTGACCACGGTGCCTCCACACACGAATTTATTGGTCGTCTCCACCAACATAACAGCGGGACTCTTCACTCATTACTTCATGACAGTCTGGCACGACAGCATTGCAGTCTTTGGTGACACTGACGTGGTGTTAAAGGCAGTCGTCGTTAACGGTCTGTGCGCATGTAGACCTGCGTCGTGCAGGCGTCTGCCAATGGTGCTGGCACTAACAGGATGACTCATGGAGGGCATCATTGCTCACCGAATGTCCGCAGTTGTGGTCGTTGGATCAGTCTGGTACAGCAATAAGGCTGGTCCTTGCTTACGTGACATGTGCAGCTGAGTGTAAAACTTGACTCGTTTGCATGTCTCACAATGTCAAACCTACCCACTAAGTGTCATTCCTGTCGGTGCAACTATTTGTGCAACTGTTCTTTTGATGATGAGTGTATATAAAGATATTTGTGTTCACCATATTTCATGCTGGGTACCATTGTACAAAAGCAATAAGTCACTTGAGGCTGTGCATTACTGCAGTTTCATCATGGGGAAGGGTGTTCTTAGGCACGGCATGCAGCAGCTTGTGGATTATTGCTTTCATTTAATCTACTTAGCTGTCTTAAGTGAATGTAAAAAGTCATTAGCATTGTCATTAGCTTGGAAATTTACAGCTAGCAGTCAACATGATCAAATTATAAATCAAATTACTGCTGCCATTTTACAACTACATCTGTAGACAGAAGCGTTTTCTATGTTTGGCAGGGTGAATAAATCTGCTACATCTACTGCTCACTTGACCTTGAACATTAGAAAAGTGGTGTCTGGTATAAGAACATGAAAGATGCTGACTGATACTGATCAGGACTGTGTTTCCCATGACTCTTTGTGCAGGAAGGATGTAAAATATGAATTTAAACCAAAGATCCTCTTTGTTTAAGCCAGTCATTTAAAAATGATATGGTTTAAAAATTTCCCCCTCTAATCACTGAATGCACACCAAATACACATCAAATACATATCCACTTGATTTAGGTCTCAGAGAATACAAATCATTGCTGTCTTGAGTGGCCTCATGTGTTTCATGTGATTTACCTCCCAAGAACACGGTTGTCCTCTGTAGGCTTTCAGTGAAACGAGTGACCTCCATGACCGCTGGCTTCTGATTGTCCACAGACAGGTAGACCTGCTGAGCTTTGACCTCCACTGTTACAGAGTGCCACTGTCCATCGCATACAGTCTGACCTGGTGTGCAGAGAAAATACATACTCACACGCTGACCAGAAAATCAGAAAGGGATGATGTCTTAGATTAGCTTAGACTGGTTCATTTAGCTCTTATTGATTCAGGCAGCTCAAGCAAGTGGAGAGCAGACAGCGATGGTTCAGATCCTCGTGGGATTAAATAAAAGAGAAGTAATCCTGAGTAGGCTGCAGTCGAGCCTGGAGCGCTGCAGTGGCTTACAGCACATCTTGCTGGAGGGGGAACGAGAAAGGGATTAAATATATCTCCAAACTTTGATTAGTTGAAGTGTACACCGAGCGTGGAAGTAGTTGGCTCATTGAACATGTCTACATGTAGAAGCAACACCCATTACTGCCAGCTTCTAAGAATACTGCAGTGTGTAGTTTGCTTTCAGAAGTACGCACACATGTTTATGGATATGGGGCGTGTTTAGGTATATATCTAATGGTGGGCTACGAAGCTGGAGCCCACACCATCCAAAATAAGAAAATGCCTGGCGGTGTATCGACAGGTGGCAGGTGGGGTAGATTTTTGAGGGTGGTCTGTTTGAAATGTCTTTGTGTTTTTCACTGATTCCTAGCGGTGACGTGAGCTCTGCATGCACACAAAGCCTTCCAGCATTGCCTATATGACCCCTAATAATCCACCCCACAGCAGCTGTAGCTGTTCAAAACTGCCTCCCCTGGTTCTGAAGCCTCATCAGAAAGAGGTGTTCCTAATCTGAGTGTCTCTTCAGTATTTACTTGGCAGACAACAACTGGAGAAGTAGGGAGAAGGTTATTCACAACCTCGCCCACTCCTCCTTCCACACTCCAGCGCTCAGCTTCACCGGCATACTGATCACTGGCTCTACCCTTTAGCCCCCACTTACCTGTCACCCAGCTGGTAAATCAGACTGTACTGGATGTAAAACTGTGTTTATGCATTGACCAAATAGCCAGGGATCCAATGCCATTGATGGCATCCTGAAAAACAACCCCACACCATAATACCCCCTCCACCAAACTTTACACTTGGCACAATGCAGTCAGACAAGTACCGTTCTCCTGGCAACCAACAAACCCAGACTCGTCCACTGGATTGCCAGACGGAGAAGCATGAGTCGTCACTCCAGAGAACACGTCTCCACTGCTCTAGAGTCCAGCCTGTGCTTTACACTACTGCATTCAACACTTCGCATTGCGCTTGGTGATGTAAGGCTTGGATGCACCTGCTCGGTCATGGAAACCCATTCCATAAAGCTCTCTATGCACTGTTCTTCAACTAATCTGAAGGCCACATGAAGTTTGGAGGTCTGTAGCGATTGACTCTGCAGAAAGTTGCCTGTGCCTCAGCATCCGCTGACCNGTGCCCTATGCACCTCAGCATCCGCTGACCCCGCTCTGTCATTTTACATGGCCTACCACTTTGTGGCTGAGTTGCTGTTGTTCCCAATCGCTTCCACTTTGTTATAATACCACTGACAGTTGACTGTGGAATCTTTAGTAGTGAGGAAATTTCATGACTGGATTTGTTGCCCAGGTGGGATCCTATCACAGTACCACGCTGGAATTCACTGAGCTCCTGAGAGTAACCCATTCTTTCACAAATTTTTGTAGAAGCAGTCTGCATGCCTAGGCGCTTGATTTTATACACCTGTGGCCATGGAAGTGATTGGAACACCTGAATTCAATGATCTGGATGCGTGAGTGAATACATTTGGCAATATAGTATACGTTTCTACACTATTTAGAATATGCATGCGTGAAACTCTATGTCATTGCTACTACTGTTTAACAGGTGACGCCTGACTGCCCGGTTTAGACAATGCATGCATGGGAATGGTTCAAGGGGTTTAAATACACAACAATATTTATAATATTTTAAACATAACTAAACTTCAGTAGTACATTGCTATACTTCTTATTGCAGCCCCTAGGACCATGACTGCTCTCTCATTATAATTAATTATTATTTTTGGTTTGTTTAAAAATATTATTAATATTATGGTATATAACTGGGGGGAGGGGGGAGGGGCTGGGGGTTTGGGCGAGGTTGTGCAGGTAATAAATTCATTCATTATCCGAAACTGTTTATTAATCACATAGTACTTGCCAGTATTGTGCAGTATTGCCGGAAATGACGCTCCTGTGTTGCACATGCATAGTCCAAGTCGGCTTTCCGGTTCAAATCGGGTAGCGACAGGGGTAGTCTGTAACCACTCCAGGATGGTTATTACTGTATTTTGCACCAGACATTACACAAGAACCTTGCAGGGTGTACACCTAAAACACATCTATAGTGTGTGGTTATTGCTTCAATACATTTTATGTAATCGACGTAAAAAGATCAGCAATAAAAGCCTGACCTGCTGCCGTGACTGTTGCTAGCTGTCTCACCATGTGATGTGCAGCTGTATGAAGGGCGAGAGATGTGTGTGGGTTCAAATGTGGCTGCAATACCATCACAGCGCAGCATGACACCTGCTACTGGTGTGAAGGGCTACACTGATTCATTTAGGAGTGTATTGTATGGTGCAATACTGACTGGTGTAAAATGGTCTTGCTGCAGTCTGCCAAATAAAGCCCTGCCTGCGTTCACATTAAAGCACTTAACAATGCAGTAGCAATTCCACCAGTCGTGCAAGCAATAGCAGCCAAGAAAACGCAACTTTACAATCATATTTCCATATGTAAGAAATTATGGGTGTGGAAACACTTCAATATTGTTAAACAATTACATACAAGACTTTTTGCAAAGAACACCAGTGTGAATTAAAACACTCTGGTAAAACTACGAACCTGTCAGCTCACCTGAATAGGTGACATAGTGCTGAAGGCAGTGGTTTGATTGTGTTGAAATGTTGAGGTGTCAAAAGTCATCGGATCACGTGCTAATAGAATCAATGTAGTGATGAAACTTGTGATTTACACCCCTAAGTGATATTAGGTCAAACATGACGTCAGACTGAGCGTGTAGGAAAGGCAGTTCAGTGAAGATGCTTCATTGGTATATTGATATCTATGGAATGCATTACTGTGTGCATTTAAGAACAACATACATACATATGGGCATCATAATTATAATATTATCATAAAAAATGAAATAAATAAATAAATAAAATAAAACATATACTTGTGCACATACCAAAATTTACATTGTACTTTTCCCCCGTATTCAGTATTATTGAATGCAGTACTTTGAATTGTGGACACTGTGTGTTACCCTCAGTCACTTCAGGGAGCTTTATTTCAGTGACTGGCAGTGATCTACTGGTGCTATAGCTGGGATTTAGATTCAGTTCATTTTGAACTGCTCGATTTCATTTTGGTGCAGGTTCATTAAACTGTATTCCTTTATTTATTATATTTATCTTTTGTCTGAGTTTCTGTGTTTGATGTCAGCCTTTGGGGACTCTTTAGTCCTAATTAAAGAACTGAGCCTCAAGTCGAGGGCAAGAGAAAGGTCTGGAGTGGCAGAGAGAGATGACTCCTTAAATTTTGTATGTTGTTTACCCATCCATTTCAGGCTTGTACCTGTGCAGTTTTACTCTCAGCTGCCCTCGAACACCTTCCACACTTTGATCTATTATACTTTGGTTCTTTCTGAGAATATAAATATTTTATTTTTTCACCAACTCCCTGGATTACCAACTTTTCCACGAGAGCCTGAATGGGACTTGCGGGATATTAAAGAAGAGATTGAAATAAAATGGACTAATGGTGCATTCGACTGGATCTTAAAGTCAGAACATTACCATTGCCACTGCACCTACTACCAGGTGTTTGTACTCAAGTGGTCGCTGCCAATGGCAACTGGTACACTTACCATACAAACAATACATACACTCATCATCAAAAGAAGAGTTGCTCAAATAGTTGCACCCCAATGGATCAACCAACAGGAATGAAACCTGCTGGGTATTTCTGACATTGTATGATTCAAGTTTCAAGCTCAGGTGCACTCATGTGATACAAGCAAGGAATGGCCTTATCCCTGTACCTAACTGACCCAAGAGCCGCAATTGCAGGCTCTCAGCGAGCAGTTTACACATCACATGTCCAGTTTACATGTCACATGTACAAAAGGCCTAGTGGAGACTCCACCTCCACCTTCTGGACGCAACTATTCTTTTGATGAAGAGTGTATATGCCCTGGAGTAGACCAGTGACAACTTGGTCTACTGTAATCATGTGGTATCAAAGAAAATACCGGCTTATGATATATTGCAACTATATGTGTCCCTGTTTTTTTCACTTATGACTAATGGATAGCTATCATATCTTAATGTTAGCCTATACAACTATTACAACTTGGGATGCATCAGTACAGATACTGTTCTCAGTAGTCGGCCTGATACGTCACACACTTACTCAGACTCAGATAGTGTGTGATGTAGGCCTCGTGTGGTGTTTCTCAACCCTGTTTCTGGAAACACCCTGCCCCGCACATTATAGTGCACACCCTGCTTTAACACACCCCCTGCAACTTTGAAAGGACTTGTTAATGAGCAGATAAATTGAATCAGCTGTGTTGGGAGCAGGGAAGGCACTACAATGTGCAAGTCAGGGTGCGTCCAGGGCCAGTGTTGAGACACTGGCCTAGTGTTTGCTGCCACACTAATGAACAAATGGCTGGTGGTGAAGGAGGGTCTGTTTACACAGAGAAGTGTTTCTGACTCTATGACAGACAGACACACACTGAGCTGTTGGTCACTTTTCACCTTGGCATGTGCCTGCTAGGAATACACTGTGTGATTCTGGCCCATTGTAAACCCAAACACAATTACTACTACTTCCCCAGTATGGGTGAAGATTTGTAGGTCGGCAAAACAGAGGGAAAAAAATTGCTACCGAAGTTTGTATATACCACCTTCACACAGTTTGACTGAATAGAAAACCGCAAGGTATAAACATTCTGATGGAGATTTTTAAAACAGTACGCTAACACTTTCTATGAATCGGGTATCTATAGGGCATTATAAGTGCATTCATAAAGATCTGTAAAGTCTTTATAATACTAGACGTAAGCCTTTGTAACTGTGCATAAATGTTCATAATCAAACACCTAAACTGTTTTAACACAGCAGTATAAGGCTTCATAGCACATAAAGAGGCATAATGCATTATAATGTACATATGACATTTTTCTGTTATTGGCATCATCATTGAAACCGGTATCATAAAGCAAAAAAGCTAATGAGAGAGGCCACTCTCTAAAGTTCCTCAGTATCTTCAAAATGAAAAAGATTTTGTAGGTCCACACAACATCTAATCACACATTCCTACAGTGTGAGCATAGAAACTGTAGGCTTTGTATTTACACGATGGTCTCCAACCGACAACATTTCTAAAGCCGCACGGCGTATGTCTTAGAGGACATCCAACTACAGCTCAACTAGCCACTCAAAAGATGTAAAATCTCAATCACGCGTGATTCTTGCTGTCACTGTGCTACAGAGACTATTGTTAATAGAGATATATGAGGATCAAAACTATGAAACATACTTTACTTATAACTGTATAGAAGTCCTTGTCTGATACAGAACAAAACCCACTCTTCTCCACTGCAATGCTACTTGATTCATGGTAATTAATGTAGCATAGCTACCTAATCAGCTAGATGTTAATGGTTTAACTGTGACATTCCACTTATTCACAATAACAACTACTTAATTCTAAGTAGGTTACTCAGTATGGTGTAGGACTCAGTATGGGTGTGTCCTAAAATACATGTACTTGTTCTAATAAAAAAATGGTAGCAATGCTTTATTAGTTACAACCAAACACTACAGCATCAACTGAGTTAAAACATGGAAGGAGTGCGTAAACAGGGCAAATGACATTGGGCCTCATTTACCAATATGTTCCCAAGCTTCGTCTTGAGTTTGTTATTGAGATAACTCCTAAGAAAAAATCTACATCACATTCATGAGCTGCAGAACTGTTTGCACCTCTTGAGTGTGTGTAGATTCTGTTCTTACCTAATTGCAAATAAGAAACCACTGGTGAATATCAGGATATCTGTAAAATCTGTGAAAAATTGGGTTTAAAGAAGACATTTATTCCTCAGAATGGTCAGTTACTGAGGCCCATTGTCATTGTTAATGACCTGATAGTCACTTTTGTATGGAGGTCCCATTCATTATTCTTTGTTCTTGGGAGCATAGGATCACTGGTCACAACCCATAAACGAGTATACCACTCCTGTTCATGATGTTATGAGTGATTCCAATGCAGCTTCCTTGTGGTAAACTCCATCCAT
Organism: Semaprochilodus insignis; assembly: GCA_034552555.1. NCBI lineage: Eukaryota > Metazoa > Chordata > Actinopteri > Characiformes > Prochilodontidae > Semaprochilodus > Semaprochilodus insignis. The sequence goes on from CM067489.1 coordinate 25,171,522, forward strand.
GAGAAGTCACGACCATGTCATCCCAACCCACTACAGATTTGAGGCAATTAGCAGAGATAAATGACACCTGTGTGTCCAGTGGGATTTCTGTAGGGGAATGATTGATTCTCTCACCAGTAGAGACTTGAGTAGTGTGCTGTGGGGGTCCTCGGAGAGACAGCCAGAGTGACCCCCCGCTGAGCTGCAGGACAAGGGAAGCGGGTTTTGGGCCTCGTGTCAGCGGGACAGAAAAAAGGCAACCATCGCGGTTCCACGTGCGAAACTGCAGCCGCACGGAGAGTCCCTCCATTCCGGCGTCAGTGGGCAGGGCCAGATAACTGGCACTGGAATTCAAAAATGTCACGGAAACAGGCTGCGAGTCGGAGCACGAGAACGTCACGTTACCCTGGAAAAAAACGAGAACAAGAATCAGTTCTGTTTCATAAGGAATTTGTCTCAATTTGACAATCTTATTAACATATGACCCTAATAAAAATAAGTAAGAGAAGTATTAAATATGATAAAATGGAGCAATTAACACTAAGAAGTCACAAGCAGTAACTTCATAGTAACTTATTTCAGTTGTAGCTTTTTATAAAGATGACTCAACCTGTTGAATTCATACTCCAAACAAATAGGGGGCACATATCACCCAAAAACATATACATATGAAAACATAGTATAGTATATACAATATATTACATTGAGAACACAGTATATATCAATGTGAGGGATGGAAAGAGTGGACACAGAGAGAGAAAAGAGACAGGGCGACTGATGAAAGGATGGAAGAGCGGGGGAAACCCAGTCAAGTGATAAAAAATGAGGCTGAGTGATGGTAGAGGAGGAGTAGAAGAGAAAATATTGATGCATGGATCTGGGGATCGACGAGAGGAAGAGTGGGAGAAAGACGAGAGCCTTCCAATTAAAGAGTGGGATGGATAGAAGCTGGCAGAAAGCAATAGGAGGATTACAAAAGAGATAGATGTATGCAAAGGACGAGGATGGCAGAGTGGGCGAGCGGTGAGCAGAGCGGTGGGGGAAAGCGGTAAAGGGCTCTTGGTGTCACAGCATTAATTCTCTATGCAATTCAAGCCTCCGCCAAGAAATGATTTAGCTCAAGCCATTTATGTCCTACTGTTTTATATCAGCTAGCAGCCTAACTATTCTCAAGGCTGCTAATTGAGCATGCACACCTGCCTGCAATTTACTGAGAAGAGCTGTACAGGCAGCTTTTGGGATTGCTTGCACATAGAGACTGTTAATAAGTTGCTAAAAAAAAAAAAATCTAAACTAAACTAGACGCATCCCACCTTAAATTGTGATTGTGTTATGCATATTGTTCACATCGCCTAATTGTTTATATGCAATTACAACCTGCGCAAAACCTGTGGGAATGCAATGATGTGCAAACCTATACAGCTTATATGTAATAAAAATAGTCTTAAAAACAACAAATTAGGTGTTTAAACAGACATTTTTAAAAAATATATATATTTTAATATATGCACATTTTCGAATTTGATGCCAGCAGTATATTTCAAAAGTGTTGGGATGGGTCATCAAATAACTGGTAAAGTTGTGTAATGCTCAAAAAAACACCTGGTGGAACATCTCACAGGCAATTAGGTTAATTGGCAACAGGTCTGTAACATGACTGGGTATGAAAAGAGGATCCCAGAGAGGCAGAGTCCAAGGCTGTGGTGGTAAATAGTGCAACAATTCAAGGCCGACGTTTCTCAGTGTAAAATATTAAAGAATTTGGGGATTTTATCATCTACTGTACATAATATCATTAAAAGTATCTGGGAGTTTCAGAGAAATCTGTTGGAATATTGGATTGTTGTGATCTTTGGGTCCTCAGGTGGCACTGCTTTAAAACAAGCCAAGTCGAGTTTTTTGTCTATATGCGTTTTTTTACAACAGATGTTGTCACAAAGCAACTTTACAGAAAATCCGGGTCCAAGTCCCCAGTGAGCAAGCCAAGGGCGACAATGGCAAGGGAAAAACTCCCTCAGAGCAAGAGGAAGAAACCTCGAGAGGAGCCAAGGCTCAAAAGGGAACCCAGGGAAAACTACAGCATGGGGTCCGGAACACATCCCAAAACCATCATCTGTGAACACAGTTACATTTACATTTACATTTACATTTAAGGCATTTAGCAGACGCTCTTATCCAGAGCGACTTACAACCGTGCTTAGTGTTTCATTGGATAATATTCCAGCTAGTACAGGAAGTTCAGAGCCTAAAACTCAGCATGAGCTCGGACACTGCCCGAACAGGGGGCCAGTGCTGATACCTAGATAGATCAATACACACATATAGAGCAAAGAGAGCACTACCTGGCAACCAGTTCATCACTGCATCCACAAATGCAGGTTAAAACCCTACCACGCAAAGAAGGCACCAGATATAAACAGGATCCAGAAACTCTGTCGCTTTCTATAGACCTGAGACCATTTAAGATAGACCAAGGCAAAGTGTCAAACTGATAAATGATGTATATATTATCATGACATATGATAATTCAACCAAAAAATTAATTAAATTTCTGATTATTTTGGAAATGATGGAGGTGAGGGATCATAGTCCAGACCATAGTCCAGACCTCAACATCACTGATTGTGTTTGGGATTACTTTAACTATGAGACACAAAATAATGCTCTCACAGTAATGTATGTAATTAATAACATAATTAGTTCCATATTTACCTTTGATTCACATATATCAATTGAGTTTGACATGTAGACTTTTTTTCTTTTTCATTTTGATGTCAGCAAATCTGAAATATGGCAAATACCACTAAGGACGCACCACCATACGTTTTCATCAAATACAAAACATCTCCTCTTCCACTAGAGTTTCAAAACGACACTTTTGACAGGATCTCTCCACTTGTTTCAACAAGCTGATAAACAAAATGTATGAAGAGGTAATTCAAAGCAAGGGTGAGCGTAAGAGGGTCAATAGATACGACCTCATTCAAACACATGGCTTTTATTCACTGGTACAGTGCAGCGGGGGCTTGAATGCTGTAGATCTAAAGCACTTCCTTTTCTCCCTCCAAGAGAGTGATAAGGGAAGGTCTTGTTAAAGTATGCAGATTATAAAGCACCCCCCAGAGAGAAAGAGAAAGAGAGTCAGAAAAGGAGTGTGAGAGAAGCCAGTACTGTTAATTATAATTTGGAGCTTGAACATGGCAACCCCCACACCCACACACACATACACGCCATTTTGATTTTGACACTAAGGTGACAGAAAAAACTATCGCTCCAATTAAGAAGTACTCTCAGCTCAGAGCTCAGCTGACTGACGGTGGGGTCACACGTATACAACAACATGGCGCAATGTGTTTCCACACAATTACAACCAAAAAAAGAAAGAAAACAAAAAGAAACACGAGTTATGTTTAATAGCTGCCATGATGGGAGTCGTATTAACACAGGAATTACACTCGGAAACCTGCGGCAACAACAGTGACTTTGTGATAGGTGCCAATGATGCACTAATAGCAGTACACTGTAAATTCAAACAATTGCATTTTCCAAGCTTTATTTTCCCAGTTGAATCTTAAAATCCCTGACCATGTAGTTATCCGATTGTCTTCTGGCTATTATTTATAGTTCTGGTGATGTTTATGCTACGAACTGGCAGTGAAAAAAATGATGTTGTTTTATTTCTGTTGAGAGATTCTTGAAATGACTATTTAGGCTGCCTGATTTGGCTGGGACAAATGGGCAAAAATGGCAAGTACCAATCAGCGTTAGCAACATGTATACGTCAGCCTCTTGCGTTCCTCTGCCTCACATAGTGACTGCCCTCCAGACAAAACTCCCAGCGAGTAGGTTATTGAAGCTATTCTGATTAATCATATGTTAGCATACCCTCCAACATCAAGTCTCACAGTGATTTCCAGCAAATTCTCCACAGTCTCCACAAATATGACACCACCAGATCATAAAAGGAGCTTGTGTGAAGTCAGTTTCAGGAGTATGGCCCAGCAAGTCTGGGTTGGCAGAGTTGCTCATCATTGCTCTGGAGCTAGCTATAGGTTACAGATGTACAGATGAACATTCAAATAGTGGACACAATATGTTTGTGATCTACCAGTAGTAACATGAAAGCCTGGGTTGATGAATATTAACTATAAAATGTAATGTGATCTCTGAGATCATCTTTAGATAGCTTGTTCTGTGTTTTCCACATCTTATTCACTGTTCAGAGAGAGGCTGAGCAGAGTAAAGTGCTTTATATCCTTAGCTCATCAATTCTCCTGGAGCCAGGTTGTATCCATTGCTTGTTAGCAGAGGTGGACGAAGTACACAGACCATGTACTTTAGTTAAAGTAGAGATCCCAAGGTAAAATACTCCTCCAGTAAAAGTAGAAGTTCCTCCCTTTAGATCTCCATTTGAATAAATGTACTTAAGTATGGAGAGTAACAGTAGCATGATTTATTATGGCTCTGATGTCCTATTATCATTTCTGGAACAAGACTCTCAATCAGCTCATTGTAGGTGAAGAGACTCTAGTGTCTCTCAGCCCACCAGTCTTTAATAGAAGGTCATTTATTAGTGTGACACTGATGTCTATTCAAATAATCATAAGCACAAACACACTGAAGGAGAACAGTTTCCATTAGCTAGAACCAAGCTCTGTCCAACAGGTCAAAACAAGCTCAAAACAAAGAGACTGCTGTACTTTGATTGGAGGGCCTTATATACACACTCACCACAGTGTAGATCTGAGGTTTGCGTCTCTTGGCCATGTCGATAACGTTGACTCCATTGTAGTAGAGGTTCTCTAAGCACCCATGGAAGTTCTCCCGCAGAAAGGTCCCAGGCTTGCCAGGAAGAGGGATTCCTCCAAAACTGAGCTTGAGTAAACACATACAGTTGTACGTAAGAGTCTGCACGACGCTGGCGTTGGTTTTCTAAGACTGCGATCACACTGCAGGTAAAAGTAGCCTAAATCTGACCCTTTGAAATATGTATTTATTATGCTGCTTTCAAACACTAAATAATTAAAAGAACTGTATAGTTAATCATTCACAATAACAACAACAACAACAATAATAATAATAATAATAATAATAATAATACAAACATGTAATACAGAAATATATGCCAATTCTGATCATAAAAAGGAAAAACAAGAGAACAGAGTAAAGCGACACACATGCTAATAAAAAGAAAGAGGAAAAAAAGTAATAAGAAAGAAGAAAAAAGAAAAACAGAAAAGAAAGAGAATGAAGAAAAACACATAGCGGCCCTTAATACAGCACAATTACACTGTCATGGAGATAGGTACAAATTACAGCACAGTAGGTGGGTCAGCTGTTTTCTATGTGTTCCAGTATTGGTTGCCATATTCTAGTAAAAACTTCAGGGGTTCTCAACTGTGCCCACCCCAAGGCTCACCTGATAATAACTACAAATCATAGCGGCCCACCAGAAAACTACAATCAACTTGTATAAATAGAATTTCAAACAAGGCCAAATTCAAACAAGAGAGCTGTGAAAGTGTCCCAAGAAACTAGTGGCTTTCCAGTGTCTATGCTGTCTCAACCTCAAGATGTTTATTGCACACATTAATATACATATATGACATTACCCAATATAGCAGTAATATCTTAATATATTACGTTTCAGGCTAAATACAAACTACTGTCTCCACCTGAATACAGGCCAACAGATCACTAGAGGATGTTTCATGGCCCACTGTTGGTCTATGGCCCACAGGTTGAGAAACCCTGCCCTTGAATGTATCTTAACTGCTTATACGGCACGCACTCCCAAAACCTCTGATCCATGTTTCAGATGGGGGTGTGTGTGCAGATTTCCAATTTAGTAATATTAATCTATTAGCCAAGGGAACACCAAGAGAGGCCGCTTGTTGCTCATCCTTATTCACACAGAGAATAATATAAATATAATACAAATATTGCACCTAAGGGGTCCGGCAGGCAGATTCTACCCAGCGCTTTAGAGCAAAGATCTGAATCAGATTTCCAAAACATAAATCTGACCTCTTCCTTCGAATGTGACACAGCTTTGTTTGTTGAGCGAATAGCAAAAACTCATGGCAGTGAAATCCGATTTGTATCCGCAGTGCGACCTTTGTCTGAACAGTCACATTGGAATTCATGCTCCTACATCAATTCAGCTCAATCTTCATCATACTAATGCGCGTGTAGGAACAGACCCCTTCCGGCAACATCATCAGAAAACCTATTACTGGGGTTGCGCTTCGCATCTTGTTTCACTTTGGAGGAGAGAGAGTAGTGTGAGGAAGCGTGCCTTCTAACACGAGGCTATTCGAACAGCTACCAGCTATTCAACTCAACTTTACTAACAAAGGAGTCAAAAAGGGCCTCAAGCCCTTAAATTGTGTGATTACAGCGGTCAAAAACATGTACTACATGGCATGTCGCATGTGATGCCCTCTCTGAGTCATCCTGTTCATGCCAGCAACACTGGCAGAAGGCTGCACGACACAGGACAACGTGCATGCAGATCATTAAGACAACTGCCCTTAACACTACGTCAACGTTGCCAAAGACTGCAATTGTGTTGTGCCAGACTGTCATGGAGTGACTCAGAATGGCAGCGGGTCACTTCTTTCGTCCTGCTTTTCTCTTGGTAGAGTTGACCTAGTTGATTTATTAGGTGGTTATTATTGTGTTGCTAGTAGTTTGCTAAGATGTTGCTTTGTGGTTGCTAACCAGTGGCTATTGTATCCCAGATGGTTGCTAATGTGTGGGCTAGGCAGTTGTTATGTTATCCCAACTGGTTGCTAGGGTGGATGTTAGGGGGTTGCCAAGTGGTTGCTAGGTGTTGTTGAAAATGAATGGGAGTCTATGGGAGAAACGAGGGATGAAAAAAGCGACACATATAGAGGGGGGAAAAGCTGTAGATAAGCACACCATTCGAGGTCAGACAGAACATTCCAGAGTTGGAATAGTGTTGGAGTTAGCAGTTATACAAATAACTCCCTGAAACTAACTGCCACATTGTTGCAACCCATTGTAAAGTGACCCACTGACTGTAGCAGTGTGCCGAGTGATGGGTGGGAACATACTATGTCATACAGTATTAGAAACCAAATAGGCAAGTCAATGTGAGAGCACTTAACAATTTAACATGGTTCATTCCGAGGTTGTGATGATTTAGGCATGTGGTTNCCACCTCCACCCCTACTGCAACGCCTACAGGAACTGCGTGGGAATATTCAAGCTGCATGGGATGGATTATCACAGGACACCATTAGGAACCTCTACAACTCCATGCTGAGATATCTGGCATGTTGGGTTTATGAACATGGTGGCCCCACACCATACTGAAAGACACATAAATATTGCCCATATCAGTCCAAATTTATCATCATTCATTGTTCATGGTAACCTTTATCTTCCTTCCTAATAGCATTGCAATCTGACACTTCCTTCTGGGTGCAGCTATTCTTTTAAAGATGAGTGCATATTGGTCTTAAAAGCATGGTAACCAAAACAGCTGGTTTAATTCTAAGGGACAAAGAAATGTTGAAAAATTCTCCTCTAAAAATGAATTATGAAAACTATGCGCACATTTTTCTTCTAATGGTCTAGAAAAAAAAAAGAGATTGCTGTAGATTTTATAAATAGGCTTTCACACTTGTCCGCCTGCAGTTTTAGTTCTTGTAGATTGTAGTTTTAATGCAGTCGATACGTTATAGATTGTTGTTGCCCTGCTTTTGGAAATTGGGACTGGCTATACATTTTCTGAGCATTGATTTTAGATAGAACTCCTTTTTCTTGTCCCGCCCTGCAGCTGCATAATAGTGGCGTATGTAAGGAAAGTGCTGTGATTTAACAGCGTCTGTTCTTAACAAGGTCCGTCTTCTCTAGGTCTGTTCTCACGGGTGATTTGAGCCGCTCCTAGTTAAGGCTGAAGGCTCAGAAAAAGAAGAAATGCAAAGCTGCTAAATATTTCAACTATTTGTAAAGACTTTTATCTATAATAAATGGTCAGTTTCTATTCAAAATTGAACCCATAAATCTTTTAGGCCAAGGAGGGTTATGAAAACAGAAAGTGTGCGCTTTCTTGTCAGGAATAATTACCAGCTAAGGCAACGAGAGAAGAAGAACAGAGGATAGAAAAAAGCATGGAGAGAGAGAGAGAGAGTATCAAGCAAGGTTTTTGAACCAATTCGCAAGAGTATAAGGGAGAGCTGGAAGCAGATTTAAGGCAATGCAATAACGTTGGAGAAAATGTTTATTAAATGGCCTTCATTCACTCTTATTAAACTACTAGTTTGCCTGTGAACGTGTTTGTAGGGAAAGTTCCATTCTCTGTTCGAATCCATGACTAATTCTCTTTTGGAAATTGTTTGGACACAGAGTGCAACGTTCAATATGAAATACCCTACTGTTCTATTAAGGTGTTGTTATACATATTACACCAAGGTCGTGCCACAGTCATTTAGAAATACCTGCCATGTGCATTCAGGAAAGTATGGGAAGCTCAGCGGCCTCATCACTGATTCACTGTTCTAGTCATTTTGTAATTTCTTTCAAATGTCATGAGACATTCAAGGTATGTCAAATAACCTCACCAGACAAAAAACCTGATTGACCTATGACTAAAACGTACCTAATAGAATGGATGAATAGCAGCTGTCATGTGATTTGGCATGGACTGGACAAGTTTCTGGATATAGGCCGCATCAATGTTCAGTCATTCTTGCATCAAAGAGTTCCACAGTTGGGCCGGATTTGGTGGATGCCTTCCCTGGTACAATTCTGAGGAGAATTTCCTATAGCCACTGCTGGTAGACCTGTATGACCGTACTCTTCCATACACCTGCAGATTCAGCTACTTCCTTCATGGTCTTTGGCACACCCAAATGCAATACCTCCTTTTAGCCAATCATTAACATCTGCTTTGGAGCCATTTTCCACACATGGAAGGAGACATTCACTGCACTGTAGCACCTCTTCTCAATCTATGAATCCCGTCACTCACACCCCGCAGGTATTTAGCCTCAGGCAGCGCCATCTCCGGGAGCCTGAAGTTACTACCACCTTAAACATGCAAGGTTAGGACTAATTTTAATCTGGGGAGTAAATCCCATCTCTGATGTGCAAGTCATATTTCCAGACAAGAATCTGTGATTGTTCATTTTTATAGGTCATTGTGGTTTATCTTTTTTCTGCGATACACTCCAAAATGTTGGGAGTGGAGCAAATTAAGAGTGAAAGGATATGTAGAATATAGTGGCTGTCCAAAGAAAAACATGTATCCCCTTTTTTGTTGATTTACTTTTATTCATCATTTAAACACGGCAGCTGCCGTTTACATTGTGTGAAGATTTCATGATGAATGGACCAACAGAAATGGTCCAAAATTGCTTGGAAAAAAGTCTGGTTCCATTGACTTACATTCTAACTGAATTAGGTTTTTGCCCTCTCCTGTAAAGTTGCCATTTTGGAGATACTTGTTTTTCTTTGGATAGCGACGATATTAAAGTTTTAAAACCATTTTAAAGCATTCCTCAATACGCAGGTGAATCAGTAACAGGTGAGACTGGGTGTAAAAGGGCCGTCAAAGGCTCAGTCTTTTCAGGATTTCAGTGACGGTGTATTGTGGTAACAGAGTTCAATAGTTTGGAGTGTTTCTGTAGACATAAAATTTAAGGCACTTATTGCAACTGCTATGTGTTTGAAGACATTCTCAAAGAAATGGCCAAACATGGCCATAGCAGAACGAAGCTGCAGTGTCGAAGTCTGAAAGCAAAGTTTAAAGAAACCAAGGACGCGATCAAAGAAGTGGCCGTATAATGTGGCCTTTTCACAGCGAGTTTGAACGCATTCTCTGTGATAAGCTCAGCTATCGGCCACTGGAAGATTGCTGGTGAAGATTAAATTGAAACTTCCAGAACTGAACCTGCATCCGTCGGCAGTCATGACTGTTTTTCTCTGGATTAGCGTGTGTGCCATGTGAAGCACTGTTCTTTTGTTTATACAGGCTAGTTTAGAGGTGATCTGTTCAGACTAATGTCAGATATAAATCACATTTACAAGATAATCTGAACAGCCTAAAACGAAAATCAGATTTAGTGGGAAAATTGGATTGGGTGGGTTTTACCCTGCTGTGTGAACATGGCCGGAGAGACTGTTATGTATTGGTGGAAAAACCAACATCAGTCTTGTAGCTGGTGAGGGTAATATTTGTGAACGGGCTACCCTAGGTTAGGACTGCCCAGTTTCCAATGAAAGAGAAAAATCTTGGCCAAATATCAGCCATTTAGTGAACGCTGGAAAGTTATTCCCAGGACTTACATTGTACACAACAGTAAAATAAACCAATCTGACCAATATTCAGATGGGATTACATATACATGGGTTCCTGGGGTAGTTTCCCTCTTTTACAGGAGCTCCTTTTATTGCCATCAGGATCAGCCATGTCATTTGTTTCCTCTCCTTCCTCCCCTGAGAATATACACTCATCATCATAACAATAGTTGCACAAATAGCTGCACCCAGAAGGAAACAGGTTTGCCATTGTGAGACATGTGAATGATTCCACTTTCACCCTCGGCTGTGCATGTGATGTAAGTAAGAACGGTCCGTATCGCAGCCAACAGCCATGACTGAGGGCATTCAGTATACAGTATTGCCCTCCATGAGTCATTCTGTTAGTGTCAGCACCATTGGCAGACGGCTGCGCGATGCACGACTACATACGCACATACCGTTACGACGGCTGCCCTCAACACCACGTCAACGTTGCCAAAGACCGCAACAGTGTCGTGCCAGACTGTCATGGAGTGGTTCAGAATGGCAGTGGGTCATTTTCAGTGATGAGTCCTGTTTTTGTCTTGGTGGAGACCAATGAATCCATGTGTGGAGGCACCGTGGTCAGCGGCAAGATGAAAGTTTGTTGTCATACGTCACATGTCCAGAGGGCCTGGTATCACTCCACCTCGACCCCTACCACACAGTCTGCAGGAACTACCTGAGAATATTCACACTGCATGGGATGGATTATCACAGGACACCATTAGGAACCTCTACAACTCCATGCCGAGACGTCTGGCATGTTGCGTTGGCAAACATGGCGGCCTCACGCCGTACAGAGAGACACTACATCTGTATGTGTAGCTTAATAAATATTGCCCATATCAGTCTAAATTTATCATCATTTATTGTTCCTAGTAACCTTTATCTTCCTTCCCAATAGCACTGCAATCCCAAAATGAGTGTAACAGGCTGACGTTCCTACTGTTTTTAGTCCTGTCTGGGTACAAATCTTTGTGTTTTTACATGCAGATGCCACCTTGCTCTGCAAAAAAAAAAAAGATCTGGTCCCTCCAACAAATACTAAACACTCCTGCAATCACGAAACAAAGAATTTATGCTTTTGAAGAATCACTTGCTTTGTTATGGCTCTGTGGGTGGAACAACCCACATGAGCCTCAGGATTGGTGAGGGTCCTGGGGCTAATTTCCTCTTTTCCAGGTGCTCCTCTGTGATTTCATTGTCAAGCAGATCAGCCATGTCGTCCCCAGAGAAAATGACAGGCTGCATTTCCTACAGTCTTTCACTAAACTCAGCAGTGCTCTGATAGATTTAGTCCTGTTCAGATATAAATCTCCATGTTTTCTATGCAAATATTGCCTCACATTGGAAAAAAAAGATTTGCTACTTGCTGTATTTGGCCTCCTAGTACGTGAGAGTTTTATCCCTGAGCAGACGTGTAAACATTTCTTTTACAGACGCCCCCTTGATAAACTAATCTAATCTGAATACGGCTTTAGAAAGACAACATGGATTTATCTTCCCTGCAGCAGTGCCTTTAAGTTGTGAGCTAAAAATGTTCTGAATGCTCTCTCATCTCAGTTACTAAAACAGTTCCCTTAAAGATCATCCCCTGAAAGGTCCTACAGGCGAGCAAAAGTGGCTCTTTTATGGAAGCGCTCCAAGGAAAATTTCCGACACACTCCTTTGCAGGGCACTCAGTATTGTTATGGTCATGTCGATGCAACCGAGTGTGACTTTGTTTCTGGCTCTCAACAGGTCAGTTGAATTTTAGGCATCAGGCCTAATCCTGAGGAGGTTTCAGGGCTGCTCAGGCTTAATCCTGAGAAAGTTTTATTGTAGATCAAGTCTAATCCTGAAGAAGATTCAGTGTTGCTCAAGCTTAATCATGAGAAAGTTCCACTGTAGATCAAGTCTAATTCTGAAGAGGTTTCAGTAAGGATCAAGCCTAATTCTAGAGTAGTTTAAAGGTGCCACAGAATGGAAAACTGTATTTACACTCGTATCGATGAATAAGGAGGGTTCAGCATATAGAACTTGGTCAGTGGTCCAAAATCTGTTACATGACTGACTCATTAGTGACTACGCACTGTGCAACACTATTGTTATCTGATCTATATTCTTCTTAATCTTGGTCATGAGATTTTTCCACTAACTTGACCCTCAAGTTTTTGTCTGTGTCAGGAACAAAGAACCAGGACCGACGTGCGCAGAGCTAAAAGCCAGATGGACTTTATTAAACATACGAGTAATTGAGCACAACAACAATACACAAACAAACATGGAGGGAGAAGGCAAGATCGAAGTCAAAGGACAGGCAGAGGTCAAAACCAGTGTAGACAGGCAGTGAGGTAACCAAAGTGGAAGGGCTAGGCAAGAGGATGGTCAAAGAAACGAGAGAGAGAGGTCGACAGCCAGAGAGAAGGTAAAAGAGAAAGCCAACAAGGGATAAGCAAAAGATGAGGTCAAAAAACAAAGGGAGTCAAAAGCCAGAATCAGAATACACAGAGAAGAAACGCTCAGAATCACAAACTAGGTTTGGCAAAACTTCACAATGAGGAAGTGTTTGTGAGAGGCATATATACTGGAGCTAATTGGATACAGC